>CAIGRN010051071.1:0-12221 GCA_903798345.1 Fraxinus anomala
TTCCTCTGCCATATTCTTGTCTTTTTTTATTCTTTTGTTCTTGATCAAATTTTTCATATTGTGCCATATAACTTCAACATCTCAATTCGGTGGTTGGTTTCACAACAAGTGGTATCAATCCTAACAACTTCCAAGAAACCAAAGAGTTTCCAAGAAAAATACATAAACCAGTGATTGACCTTCTTGAATCAAGACATGAATCCCAACCTGCATCGGAAAATGCTCGAATTTGGAAAGGGGATGATGCATCAAATAACAGACCCTGACCTGGAGCCATTTTTAGATATCTGAGAAGATGATGAACAGCATCTAAATGAGGCTGACGAGGCTGCGAACAAATTGGCTGAGTTTATGAACAGCAAAAGTAATATCTGGCCGAGAGATAGTTAAATATTGTAGGCGACCAACTAGTCTTCGATACACTAAAGGATCATCAAGAAGCTTTCCTTAAGAAGAACTTAGACGAATTTTAGGATCCATTGGTAATTGAGCTGGCTTAGAAGCCAAGAATCTAGTGTCTTCAAGTAATTGTAAAGTGTAATGCCTTTGAGATAAGCAATGCCTCTTTGTGATCGTGCTATCTCTAATCCAAGAAAGTATTTTAATGTTCCAAGGTCTTTCAATATAAACTGCTTTTGTAAGAAGTCTTTCAATGCATCAATAACTTTCAAATCTGATCCCGCTATAATAATATCATCAATGTAAACTAGAAAGGCTGTGAAAGAATCACCAGTCCCCATTGAAAACAAAGAATAGTCTGATTTAGAATGCTGAAAGCCATGTTTTAGAAGAACTTGAGAAAACTTGGAGAATCATTGCCTCAATGCTTGTTTAAGACCATAAATCGACTTATGGAGTTTGCACACCATTTTCTCCCCCTGAATGCTGTTGATGATAACCCATAGGTAAATCCATATAAATTTCCTCAAAAAGGTTTCCATGGAGAAATGCATTATTGACATCTAAATGCACAAGATGCCAATGTTTGACAGCAGCCACTGCAAGAAGAGTTTTAACCGTGACTAATTTTGCAACTGGAGAGAAGGTTTCCACATAGTCCAAACCTGCCTGCTGAGTATAGCCCTTAGCTACTAACCGGGCTTTATACCTTTCTATGCTGCCATCTGACTTGAATTTTATTTTGTACACCCACCTGCAACCTATGGCATGTTTGTCCTTAGGTAAAGTGGTGACAGACCAAGTATGATTAGCTTCCATAGCAGCTAACTCATCACTCATAGCCTTTCTCCAGTGATCATACTTCACAGCTTGATGATAGAACTGTGGCTCATAGGTGGATGAGATATTTAAGAGAAGAGCTGTATGTGAGGAAGAAAGAGATTTATAGGATAATGATTTGCATAATGGATATAAGGAAATCTGTGGAGGAGGTGAACCTGTCGTTAAAAGATTGCAATGAAAGTCTCTAAGGTAAGAAGGAGCTTTGCGCATTCGATTGCCTCTTTTAGGCACAGGTGAAATAGATTGAGGAGATTGTGATTCTTGAGGCAGAAGATTTTCTGGATGAGGAACTGGAGAAGAAGTTATGTCAGGATGTGTATCATCATGACTGACATCATTTGAGGGAATTGTGTGTGGATGATCGAAGGGTAAATCATGACAAGCTCTTGGCAAAACAATATCAGGAAAAGGGTTATCAGTGGTATGGGAAATAGATTGGAAAGGAAAAACTTGTTCATAAAACACAACATCTCTTGAGATGAAGAAGGTGTTAGATTCAATATCAAGGAGCTTGTACCCCTTAACAGCTGGGGAATAACCAAGAAACACACATGCCTTGGTTCTAGGATGAAATTTCGTTCTATGAGAAGGCAAAGCTGAAGCATAACAGAGGCAGCCAAAGGTTCTAAGACTGTCATAATTCACTGGAGAGTTGTAAAGGCAAACAAATAGAGTTCTGTTTTGCAGCACTGGAGATGGGAGTCCTATTGATTAAGTATGTGGCCGTGAGGACACATTCTCCCCAGAATGAATGGGAACTCTAGACTGGAAGTATAGGGCACGAGATGTTGATGTTTCCTTTCAACCACATAGTTTTGCTCTGGTCTTTCCACGCAAGAAAACTGGTGAATTACCCCTTTATTACTGAAAAAATCTGTGAACTTTAGCTCTGGAGCATTATCAGATCAAAAGCTCTTGATTACTTTCTGAAACTGAGTCTCTATAAGGGTAAAAAATTTGGGAATGATGAATTCAACATCAGATTTTTGCCTCATCAAGTATACCCGTGTAAACCTTGTGCAGTCATCCACAAAGGTTAGAAAATACTTGTGACCAGCATGTTTAGATGCATTGTAAGGCCCCCAACTGTCACAATGAAGAAGATCAAAAGCTGCAGGAGACGTGATTATTGGCTACAAATGATAACCTTCTTTGCCTGGCCAGAGGACAAATAGAGCATGGAACAGACATATTATTTCTATTAGTATTAAACTTCAATGAGCTTTTCAATACATCTAGCTTCTTAAAAGACAAGTGTCCAAGTCTATCATGCCATGTGTGATCAGTTACACTGTTTATCAATGAATGAACCTGATTACAAGAATTTTCAGAAACATCAGTACTACTTTTAACTGAACTAAGGTTGTTGGCATCAATGATGTAAAGATCTTTAGCCCTTTTACCCTTGCCAATCGTCTTCAATGTTGGCACCGCCTGAATGACACATGTATCAGCGAGAAATCTGACACTTAATGAAGACCTCTTGGTTAAAGAACTTACTGACAAAAGGTTAAATTTGAACTGAGGTACAAACAAAACATCCTCAAGGATCAAGTCTAAAGATAGCCTCACATTCCCAATGTATTGCACGTGGATTTGTTCATGATGAGGCAAAGTAACTGATGCATTCTGAACATGTCTCAATGTGTTAAAAGCATTTTGATTTGAACAAATGTGACTCGTGGCACCTGAGTCAATTACCCAAGTTGTAGGTGAATTGAATTGTGAATTGACAGAAATGGAGAAACAACTACCTGTCACTTGATCATAACTGCTTTCATGCTGTGTATCTGTCTTCGCAACGTTAAGATGGTTATTCAGCATACTCATCAACTGTTGATACTGAGCTGAATTCAATGTTGCATAAAATTTCCAACCTCATTTTGTGCTTGATCTGATCTATGCATCTGATCAGATATTAACCCTGTGACTGCACAGTTCACTTGGTTGTTTGGACTTGCTTGGTTACTAGGTCCCCCAACCTTCTGCCTTGGTTTATATCCGGGTGGAAAACCATGCAACTTGCCAACTTGTAACATTTGTCCACAGTATGACCTGTGTATCCACAGTATGTACAAACTGGCCGTTCCTTCTTCTGAATTTTATTGAATGGTTGTCCAATTTTTGGCTTCTTAGTTTCATTCTTAGCATAGAAAGCCATAGATTCATTGATACCAGAAGGATCAACACTTACATTAACTTTCCTTTGATTTTCCTCTTGTATCACTAATGCAAAAACTTTGTTAATTGGAAGAATTGGGTCCATTAACAAGAGCTGGCCCCTTATTTGAGCAAATGACTCATGTAATCCCATTAGGTAGGACATCACATACTCCATTTGATAATGTTCAGCAATCAACTTGTTTCCTCCACACGTGCATTTACCACACGAACACGAAGGCCTGTAATTACTAAGTTCCTCCCAAATGGTTTTCAATCTGGTAAAGTAGGTGCTAACTGATGATTGCCCCTGCATCAAGTTCATCAGTTCCCACCTCAACCGAAAAATGCGTGGACCGTTCCTTTGCTTATTTCTTTCTTTAAGGTCCATCCAGATATCATGAGCTAACTCTGAATACATCACACTTGCTGATATTTCCTTTGATACCGAATTGAGGATCCAAGAAATCACCATGTTATTGTTGCGAATCCATGAACTGAATATATCCTCAGAAACTTCTGGTCTTGCAGTTGATCCATCAACAAAACCTAACTTGTTTTTCATAGATAGGGCTATAGCCATGGCACGACTCCATGATGCATAATTATCCCCTGTCAATGGCTGTGAAACAAGTACCAAACCGGACTATCTGAATGGTGTAAGAAATATGGATTTGATCCATCAACAATTGCGGAACTGCTCATTGATGATGTTTGATTATGAGTATACTGTGTTGGAATTCCTGCCATATTCTTGATTTAATTATCGAAGCAAGGAGCAATTGGGAATTCCCAGGATGAAACCTGCTCTGATACCATATTGGAGATGAAGGGAGAATTGAAATGAAAACAGAAAAATCTATATTCTGTATTAATTGAGAAAGAAGTGATACAACTCGTTTATATAAATACAAAGAAAGTCTAACTAACCAACTAACAGACTAACTATCTAACTATCAAACTTGTATCTATACAATCTATACAATTAGCGCCAAAAAGCAGTTAACTCTGTTATTGTGCAGGTAGTGAGCTGTAGAAGTGACTTGGAGCTGGATTGAGCTGGAGCTTGTTGCTTGGAAGATCTGGATTGAGTTTGAGATGGAGCTGAGCTGTAATATACGGTGACCCAGAGGCATCCCGGCTCTGCTATTTAGCCCTCCACGCGCTCCAGCACCACGGCCAGGAGGGCGCCGGAATTGTCTCAGTTCGTGATAACGTGCTTTAGTCGGCCACCGTCGTCGGACTTGTATCGGAATTTTTCAGTTAATCGAAACTGGATAAGTTGCAGGGGATATGGCCGTAGGACATGTAAGGTGCTCCACTGCTGGATCTTCTATGCTTAAAAATGTACAACCTTTTGTTGCAGCTTACAGATTTGGGTCAGTGAGAGTAGCCCACAATGGGAATTTGGTGAGTTACCTAGCGTTGAGGGCGGAATTGGAAGAAAATGGGTCAATTTTCAATACTAGTTCGGATACAGAGTTGGTTCTTCATTTGATTGCAATATCAAAGGCTAGGCCATTTCTCTTGAGGATTGTTGACGCTTGTGAGAAGCTTGAAGGGGCTTATTCTATGATGTTTTTGACGGAGGATAAGCTTGTTGCGGTTCGGGATCCTTTTGGGTTTAGGCCATTGGTTATGGGTAAAAGGAGCAATGGGGCTGTAGTTTTCGCCTTGGAAAGTTGTGCGTTGGATTTGATTGAGGCTACATATGAGAGGGAGGTTTATCCCGGTGAGGTTCTTGTGGTGGATAAAGAAGGGGTCCAATCCCTTTGTTTGATGCCTCATCCCGAGCCTAAATCGTGTATTTTCGAGCATATATACTTTGCACTGCCAAATTCAATAGTTTTTGGGAGATCAGTGTATGAGTCAAGGCGTGCCTTTGGAGAAATCTTGGCCACAGAGGCTCCGGTGGATTGTGATGTTTTGATTGCTGTGCCTGATTCACGGGTTGTTGCTGCACTTTGTTATGCAGCAAAAGCAGGGGTGGCATTTCAGCAGGGGTTGATTAGATCACATTATGTAGGGAGGACATTCATCGAGCTTGGGACTTTGGGGTGAAGCTAAAGCTTTCTCCTGTGAGGGCAGTGTTGGAGGGGAAGCGAGTGGTGGTGGTGGACGATTCCATTGTTAGGGGAACCACTTCATCGAAGATTGTTAGATTGATTAAGGAAGCCGGGGCAAAAGAAGTTCACATGAGAACCGCAAGCCCTCCAATAATAGGTTCTTGTCACTATGGCGTTGATACGCCTAGTGCAGAGGTGTTAATCTCGAATGGGATGAGTGTGTAGGAGATCAGGGAGTTCATTGGCTCGGATTCGCTGGCTTTTCTGCCATTCGATAGCTTGAAGAATCGATTGGGCAACGATTCACCGAACTTTTGTTATGCTTGCTTTTCTGGGAAGTATCCAGTCGAGCCCAAGGGTAAAGTGAAAAGGGTTGGTGATTTTCTTGATGATGGATTGAGTGGGAGTTTAGAATCTATAGATGGAGGTTGGCTTCAAGGAACGAGGAACCAAAAAGGTGTTGGGGATAGAACCCTAAATTGGAAACAGGAAATCATTTCTACATGTAATTTGATGAAACGGTGATTGGGGAAACTGATCTTACTACAGCAGTTTGAAATCTTTTCTGATTCAGGTATGAAAGGCAAGCTGCAGCTCATGACAACAGTTGTGGTTAATGCATATATGTATTTTCTTGTCTCTTGAATGGTAAAACGTTGGGCTTTCTTTGCCTTGTACATGTTTGCTGACTTTAGTATAGATTATCGGGTGAAATGATATCTAGTAGTGAACCGAACTACGTAGGACAGAAGATAATGGACATTATCTGTAACTTTCATTTGTTTTTGAATCTTGTAACAAGAAGCAACATTTCATTTCGTTGAGGTTAAAGACGCCTCCTCTGGCCTTAAACGATAGTGTTTCTTTTTTTACAATGACGGATCATTTCTCTACTCTTGTAATTCAGTTATCCGAAACAAGGATGAATGCTTATCGAAAATGAAAAAGGAAGGACGGTGATTCTAAAATTGATGGTTCAAGATCGACAAAACAAAAATAAATCTCGAAAAAAAGATTCTTGTTCATATTCGATTTCTTCAATGATATGATTCCTTTCGCTTAGAAAATAATAGAAAATTTTTGGTTGTCAAAAATTAGGGTCCATCAAGTTCCATAAAATCGCTACTGGCCAATCTTAGCCAATTTGTGTGGCATATTATGAGTTACAAGTCGTCCAGTTTGATGGTTTGGCAGCACATATCCTGAGATGCTGTAAATATATTATCCTCTTTGCGTTACTAAAATAGAATCCTTGAGTTTCAATGCTTAGCAATGCTTTAATTCAAGCAACATATACATTAATAGATCAACACAAGAACATCAATGTATACTTTAAAATACTCAAACCTGAAATGAAAACATGCAAGCCTCTCTGTGAAAAGTTTTAAACTTCTTTTACAATTGGGCTTCAATGCCATCAGATTTAGCTCAATAAAGGGGCAGACAATCCAACAGTAAGAGCAACTCAGCAAACAAGAAAAGACAAATGTCATAACCATTTGGTACTCAATAATCACTATGATAAAACTAACCCCCCACAAAAGCATATTCAATAGATACAGTATCATTCCTAGAGTATAATTTGATGCTTAAACATAAAATCTTGTATACTAATAGACGGGACGAACACGCAAGACAAACATGTTCGGTACACAATCCTGTATCAAACATGTCATGAAAGTGCAAACTAATGAATGAATGCATTAATAAGCAAGAATTGCTTAGTATGTGAAAACCAATAAATTTAATAATATGAGATCAACTGCAGCCATCACATCATAAAAAAGCTATTGCTTCAATTCCTGCTGTGTAGATGTACTGCCATTCTGTTGCTGAGACTGCTGCTGTATGTTCTGTCGAGTTGCCTGCTGTTGGCGTAACTGGAACTGCTGGGACTGCTGGGAATTAATAGAAAGCTGTTGAAACTTAGAAGGATCTCCACTAAGTTCAGCAGATGCAAGCTTCAAACGTTGCACCTCGCCTGTTAACGCTTCATTAAGTGCTGTCACAAGAAAACCAAAATAATCAAAGAAAGCGCATAAGGAATATCATAAATCACATTTTAGACCTGCAAATAAATAAGTGGCCTTTCAAGATATTCATATCATCTGAAATAAGAAAATTGATCTGACAAGCCTAAACTAACAATTACAATCCCAATAACCAGATCATTTTCATGAGAGCGCTTCAAAATTAGATTCTTTATAAAACATTTTAAAAGCCCTACGAACAATTGCTGCCAAGTATTGGGATGGATTAAATAATTATCAACCCTGACAATCCCTTCACAAATCCTTCCACTGAAAAGGCAACATAAATCGCGCACAGATTCTTGAACTCATCTCTTTTTTCTCGATGTTTATCATTTCCTTAAAAATTCCAAGCAGAAAAGGAACCATGAACAGCTAATGGGACCCACTAGATGCTCTTGAGATGTATCTTATGCATAAACGGCTATTTATTGCGTTGTACCAACTATTTTCCTCACCCTGTTTTTCGCAGGGATTAAATGTATGTTAGAATAACAATTAATGCTGGACAGAAAGTCCTGCAGTCAAATGTTTCAAGAATACAAGTGACATGCCATTCAGTACAGGCCATCATTGAAACTAACAAAGACACAATCCTTTCATTTTCCAAGTTGCGGCACCAATGTCCAAACAAGAAGCAGCGAATTACTAAACTTGAGTACATATGGCAGCACCAAAGAGCAGTAGACTATAATTGCCCATTTTTATTCATAGAATTCCCAATTAAAGGTATATGCGCTATGACAACCATAATTATGCATGGGATCATGAAAAAAATGATTGTAATGCTTATGCTACTTGGTAGCACAAGATGTCTCTCAGCATATTACAACTAGCAAATGGAATGGTACATAGAAAGTAAAAAAGGTATACCATCGCGGAGTTGAGCTTGTTGTTCCATAGCTTGCAGGCGAAATTTCAGCTCACTGTTATGGCTTGTCAGTCCAGCAGAGTCCCGCTGAATAAAAAGAACCAGTTTTTAGAGACGAAAGAAAGATAAAGGCTCAGATAATCTCAGCACTAAAAATTATAACCTGCAGCAAAGTAAGCTGGGCTGACAATGTTGTTGCTTCAGTCTGTAAGGTTTGGACCTTGTGTTCCAGCTCAGCAATGTATCTCATCTTACGCTCCTTTGAACGAGCAGCAGATTGACGGTTTGCCAAAATTCTATTGCAAGAAATATGAACTTCTTAGGCATTAGAGATAAATCAACTATGCACATGAAAGGGAAAAGGGATAAAGTATGTTCAGATGTCACGCGGTATAAGTGAAGGATAATTTTACCTTTTAGCCCGCTTGGGATCAGATAAAGCAATCTCTGCAAGTTTTTCATTTTCCATAATCTTCTTGATCTCAGCCCCATTAAACTCACCATTCCCAAACTCCAAGCTAAAGTTTGCATCAATTGAATTGGTTGGTGAGAGTTGTCCTGGGCGAGTTCCAGGAGATGGAGGCAATCTTGGTGACTCATCACTAAAGTTCATGTTCCCCATAAAGCTATCCATGGAGAGACTCCTGCAGTGTCTGGTGGTCGGAATGATATCACCTCCAGAACTCCTTTCGATTCCTTTCCTTTTTTCAGTCAATGAAGATATTCCTTGTTTCCACGTATGGTTGCCACTCTCATTAACACTGCTTGTGGCTTCATTATCACTGCTATCACCCCCAGTCAACTTTGTACCACTCGCTCTACTGTCCAAATCTTCGCGATTCTCGTTACCCAGTTTCTCATCGGTACCAGACGAGTTCAACACATCAATGTTGTCCAAATTCATGTAGGCAGAAAACAGGTCATCCACAACTTCCCCTTCAGATTTCCTCTCCCCCATCCCCTCCGCATTGCTCTCATCGCGTTTCTCCCAACAAGACTCCCGTTTAACTAACTGCACTGGCTTAGCTCCTAAATTCTCTCTTGCAGACGCTGACCTCTCAAGAGCACCAGGATTCCCCAGCAGAATAGATGATGACTGAGGTTGTGTAAAAGCACAAATTCCGAATGGGATATCACTATTGGACCTTCTATGCGCCTTACGTGGAGGCAAAGTCTCCCCTGTCCTCGACACACTACCTCTTGTGAATGGTGAGGGAGGCAATAACGAATGTGAATTAGCATCCCTCTCATCCATTGCAACATCACCAGACACTTGGTCCACCATTGCAGTGGACAGATAAGGCAGAGGACTCAAAGGCGGCAAGGAATTGAGCGGTTGTGACAAAGATTGCAAGTGTGACTGCCCCAAACTAGGACTAAAATTCTGCTGACCCTGCTGCAAATTAACATGAGAGGTTACTGGGATCTGTGAGTAAGGCGAATTACGGGGCATTTGCGGATGAGAAGGTGGTATACCGCCCCTCTTACTATTATTCTCAACACCGAAATTGGGGGAGAATTGTGGCATCTGACCGCGAAATTGCAGAACATTCAGCTGTGGTATGTCTAGTTGATTCACTGGAATGGATTGTTGTCGTTTAGCAAGTGAAGATGATGATGTTCCAATTGAGGATTGAAGCCTTTGTACAGAATCACCATTAACTTGCTCGATATCACCACCCATTTGCTCAAAAGTTACTCGAATTCACCCCTATATAAACTTAGTTAACTAGAATTCTGGAATTTTCAGTTCAACCCACCCCTCAATTCCCAAATGAACATAAAAATCTCAGATTAAAACTAATCTTCAAAATACTAAAACCCCCAATGAATAAAAAAAAATCTTGATCTTTCCCAAGCTAAACAAGCAGATTAAAAAATAATTAAACTAAGCATTGGAATTTCAAAAAGAAAACAAAAAAGGCAATTTTTACCGACTAGGGGTCGAAGCACGTCAGCAAGAGTTTATCCCCAACATTTGGCAGTGAAGTGTCCCTTTACAGTGGGGACGAAAACAACAAAGGTGAAGCCGAAATCTCTGCTTGTTGGAGTGTTTATACTGGTGATTACTTTCTCTGTCTGAATGTCCTTATTTTCTCTCTCTATATAGGAGCTTGCAAGTATTCCATTACACTTCTACGCTGCTTGCACACAACTGAATACGCGTGAATTTAAAATGAATCTCCACTTCATTTGAGTTGAATTTGCATTTGTGATGAATTTCAATTTCATTCCGACCACACTTGTCTATTCCCCGCAACTTATGCAGCGATTTAATCTCGGCTTGTATTTGTCTACAATCGCGTTTTAAGAGCGTGCAATAAAATCAATTCGTGTTCTTTGTTTTTTTCTGGGAGGTGTATTGCAATCGCCCTTCAAAAGATTGGGATAACACAAAACACATGCACTTGTCTGAAAAAATTATCGCAAGATTGGTTCAGTTCTGCTTTGTGGCTACAGAACACCCTTAACGATTTTCTATTGAAAAAGGGAAAAGAATAAATAAAATAAAAACAAACCAAACACGGCAGCATTTGTTGAAATTCTGACAGCAATTCGAAAATGATAAGCGGGTAAAACAGCAGCGAAAGTCCCCATTTTATTGCTTTTATTGCATTTTTGTTCTTAATCTTTTATATTGAATATTTTGGTCCTCAATATATTGGTGGTGCATCTAACGTCTTCAGGTGAATATCTTCGGGTTTGATCGAAAGACGTTAAGTTGTACCAAAATATCTAAATTCTGAGCTCACCAATAATGAAAGGACGAAGATTAGAATTCATTTATATTGTGCTAGTAGAGTTCGAAAACATAGATAAGACTCGAAAGAATAGCACTGCAAATTTATGGCACGTGAGACGAGGACATGTGAGCAACCTTAAGTTGAACATAACAATGATGAAGTCGATGCTCAAGTCTCTCCCTCAACTCAAGATCAATGACGATATCATATGTGTCGACTGTCAACACGATAAAACATACTAGCTACTATTTAAGGAGTTGAACTACATAGCAAATAAATCTTCAGAGGCAATACAATCTAATGTTTTTGCACCTATCATACAACCATCAATTCAAGAAATGTGCATATATTGACGTTCATGGACGACTTTACAACGTATGTCTGAATTTTCTTTATAAAAGAAAAACCTGAGACAATTATAAAATGTAAGGAGTACAAAAAAAAGTTGAAGGTGAAGTTAGAAATAAGATTCAACACCTAAACACACATAATTGGGAAGAGTATACATCTTGAGAATTCTCCCAAATTACAAGAACATAAAAAATGTCATTAGTTGACAAGTTCAAGCACTCCACAACAAAAATTGTGTGAAGAGGAAAGGAAAAATCGACACCTCTGCATAAACATATTGAAGTATGACATATGCGAAGAATGTAGTGCTTAGGTTTTAGGTGAGTATACAAGGAAAGGAACACGTGATCAATCAAAGCTAGGGTCCATGTAACCCTTTAAAAAAACTGTGAAAGATTAAGCCCAATTAGTCACTTTCTAGTATTTGGCTGCATCTGTGACACAGTCGTGCCTAATCACTTTGGAGTAAGTTCATCAGAAAGGCAATTATGTGTATGTTCAGTGGGATGCGACTTTCAAATGAGAGGATGGAGATGTTGTGACCTACAAGAAACTATTGCTACACATCATGAAACGTGGTGTTCAACGAAGCATCTTCATGATGAACATCTCAAGGGATAGAACTAGTGAAGTACTATATTAAATAGTAATTGAAAACAAGATTAAAGAAAGGATGTCGAGAGAACTAGTGAAGTACTGCACAATAAAGGGAGGATTTAGGGTGTGTTTATGCCACATTACTTTGAAAGAATGTATT
>CAIGRN010051082.1:0-16821 GCA_903798345.1 Fraxinus anomala
GCTTGTTTAGGTGACACATGCAGATATTAAGAAGGCAAAAGACAAGGTTATGTTCAAGAAGAAAGAGGGTGTCCCAGAAGGGCTTTATATGTGATTATGATCTTGTTCTGTTTGGTGATACTCAATTTCTCAAGAACTTTTACTGCTTGTTTTTTCTACTAATGCTTTGGAATTTGGTTGTCTTTGATCCTGTATTATTCTCTAAAAGATTATTAGTTTTAATTGTCAAGAATTTGATTTAATATATGAATTTTGATCAATTATGAGTACCCGGTTAATGTTATAAAGCCTGTTTGACGTAGATTTTCTAAGAATAAATTTTGTAAGAAATGATTTTTTTGAAGAATGCACGGTCAAAAAATAAGAAAAGGTTGTGGATCCATGTACAAAATTATTATATTGGTAGAATGTGAGGTTGAAGGAAATTTTTTAAACTATCTCTACCAAATAAAGGCTTAATATGCTTCTTTTTTTATCGTCTTGCTTTTGAGATTTATAGTTGATAATGAAAATCAATATAGATAATATAATTTCAAAAATTTAAGTTAGAAAATATAATTTCGAATATCATGTTTATGTTTTATGTTCGTGGATTCATTATGTATAGATTTTTGGGGCGTCATTTTGCTTAAGAAGGTAAGCTAGCTCAGTGAAAGTCATTCTCGATTCAATTTGTAGTTGTTTAGAAATTTGTCCAATTTTATCAACGATGATAAATGTGGTTTGGAAGAAAAATTGGGGATCCATTTTAGAAGGTCGTTTTGGATAATTCATGCGTGCGTTAAGTGAACAATTTGCATTTTATTTTCGATTGAAGTCTTCTTCATTTTCGACCATTTTCTAAATAATTTTTTTTCAAAAATTTTTATGTTACAGGTGGTTTATTTTCTACTTCGATTTTGTATTAGTCCAAAATTAGTTTTGAGTGATGATCTTCCTGCGGAGTAGAAAGTATTGATGTTTTTAAATTTTCGTAATTGATTAATGGGTTCCTCTTGAATTCATATCATTTAATATTTTCGTCGTTATCCTCATATATATTGAAACATATACTAGGCAGCTTGACCCTGTTGGGCTAGTACAGGTCGTCTTACAAATTTTCATATAAGAGTCAATAAGATCGAAAAATTAAATTATTTCTCTTTTAAAATTTAGACAATCGTCCCTAATTTTATTAAATTGCTACCTATGTATACCAATTACAGTAATAAACTGAATGAGATAAATACAGATTTTCATTTGATACTTAAAATAACTTGGTGCAACACACGTACGTTTATCCATCCTCCAAGATTTTTCCGTGTTATGATAGCTACAAAATTCGAATCCAGCCAAACATTTGACGTAATAATTAGATAATTACAAGGAATGTCACGTGGATATTACAACTTCTGTTTAGTCAACATATATTGCATGGCATCATCTGATTTGACATGAAACCCCTACCAGGTCCTGTTTCGGGTGAACCACACCACACGAACATATGAACAAAAAAGCATTAACACCAGCAGCCAATACTCTGCGTGCATTGAAAATATTCACCAGTTTTCACATAAATACACATGCGTGTATATGTTATGCATGTATACGTTTGTGTGTTGGAGATGGCTACGTCTCGTCACCAAGCTCCTAGTGGAAGTCACGTTGCAGTCAACATAGAGACATGAGTTAGATCCGACAAAGTCAACAAAGATCCAATTGATCAAAATGAGGAAGTCAAAGAAAAAACTGATCTCATTGTTCTGAAACTCTTATAGAGCCAAAGCTCTATCTCTACCCGAAGCTTTCTTTGGCTGAAGCACCCTCTCCGTCCGAAGTTTCCTTTTAGGCTAAAGCACTTGCTGTCTTTTAAGGAATCTATAGACAATCTCTAGAAATGATTGATGTGACGTTTATATTAATTAATTTCAGAATTGTCAGTCTAGAATGTAGGGCGACTGACTCATTGTCAATAAATTAAATGCATAGCAGATGGAGTGATGTGAGGTTTCGACCTGAGAGATGAGGTCACGTGGTTTTGATCTAATGACTACCATGTCGGCTAGAATTTTATAAATAAGCAACTCTTGTAACATTTGTGGCTAATGCAACTCTATATACTTGAAACCATAATCTTCTTTTCCTCATTCCATATTTACTTACTCAAGTTTAGATTATTTCTACTTTAATTGAGTTGTTTATGATTGTTTATATATGTTGCAGGTATTTGAACATTTTTATCTCACACCGTAGAGCATCTCCAACGTCCATACAAGACACGTACATGCTCCAAGAAATTCATGAGGGGTATGTGGTAATCACATAATAGGATGGTCACGGCACAAAAGGTGTGAGGCATGAATATTATTGGCCTAAATTAAAAAATGATGCAAAACAGTTTGTAAGAAGATGTGACAAATGTCAACGCTTTGCAACAATTCAAAAACAGCCTGCCTAAGAGCTAAGTGTTGTCTATAGTCCTTGGTCATTTTCCGAGTGGGGGATTAATCTTATAGGACCTCTATCTAAAGGAAGGGGCAGTGCCAGCTTTACAATTGTCGCTATTGATTATTTCACAAAATGGGTTGAAATCGAACCTCTGACCAAAATTACAGAAGCTAACACTAAATTTTTGTGGAAGAATATTATATGTCTGTTCGGAACTCTCCATTCAATTGTCTTAGATAATGGGCGTCAGTTCAATAATAAGGTCAAAAACTTATTTGAGGAACTAAGAATTAAGAAGCACTTCTCCAACCCCCATCATTCTCAGGCTAACGAGTAGGTGGAAGCTGTCAATAAAATCATCAAAAACACGCTCAAGAAGAAGTTAGATACTTCCAAAGGGGCTTGGGTGGATGAGCTGCCTCAGGTCTTATGGGCCATCCGAACTTTTCGTAGGACAATTACAGAAGAAACTCCCTTCTCTATAGTTTATTAAACAGAGGCTATGAGCCCAATTGTAGTGGGTCTACCCTCTCTTCGTCGCATACAGTTTCATGAAATATCTAATGATGAGTTGAGGAGCTGTGACTTGATTTCCTTGATGAAATGAAGAATAAATCCCAAGTGAGATTGGCTACCTACCAACGAAAGATGATTAGGTACTACAATTCTAAGGTTAAAAAAAGTCATTTCCTTTGAACGACCTCGTATTGCGAAGGATATTCCTATTCTCTGAAGATCTAGGAGTGGGCATATTTCGCCCCAACAATGAGGGTTCCTATCGCATTAGAAAAGAGGTTCGATCTGGAACCTATAAGATTGAAAGTTTGGATGGAAGGCACAACTTCATCATTGGAACACAAAACACCTAAGAAGGTACAATCAGTAAAGATGAAAACACAATTCATGTATGGTTTGTTTAAATGAGCCTTGTTAAAGTTCTTGAAATAAAGGAAAAATACTTCCAAAGAAACAAAGGTCTTAGGAAAAGTCTCTACATGGATGAACCATCCACCATGTAGGGAAGTGTGACACTTCGACGAAGAGTTGGATCCTACAAGGGGATCATCTCCTAATTTTTCAAAGCGGATAGCACATGCCCCCACTATGTAGGGAGAAGCCTCTACATGAATGAATCATCCACTATATAAGGAAGATTAGGCGCTTTGACGTAGAGTTGGATCCCAAAAAGGGACTACCTCCTAATTTGTCAAGGAGGATAGCACATGCAAGTTATGGGAGAAGCCTCTGGATGAACCATCCACCATGTAGGGAGGTGTGACGCTTTGACGAAAATCGGGATCTCGAAAGGGACCTCCTCCTTACTCGTCGAAGTGGATAGCATATGCCCCAGTGATAAAAGTCATTGCGTAAGCTTCAGCTGAAGTACGACAAAGCAATGACGTATGTAAAATTCAGTAAGATATCCTGAAAATAAACACAAGAATGTCAAAAATATTTCATTGAAAATCATTACAATTGGAGGCTAGAAGCTATTTACAAAGAATAAAAAATTACAAAAAGCCTAAAAATAAACAAGTAGGGGAGGGGGATTGATGATAGTAAAGGAAACGATAGCATTGGGAGCCACAACTTCACATGTTTCATTGTCCTCGCCATCTTCATCTTCAATCTCTATTACGTGGCTACCCTCTGCAGAAGTTTGAGGCTCTTCTTGTTCTCCCTCTCCCAAAAATTCTGACATTAACTCAGCAGTGTTAAATATGGAGTTCACCTCAATCCATTCTACCATATCAGTGTAAGCATATTGGCCAGTAATATTGGAGTTGAATTCTCCCACATGTCGCTTCAGTGCAGCATTCTCATTGTTTGACCTCTCCAAGGCCTCACCAACCAACTTCTAGTAGGCGTCGAAGTATCCATTTGCTTAGTCATGGATGCCACCTCACTTTGGGACAAGTGGACTTTCGTCTTCAAGTTTTCAATCTCTACTAAGGCAGATACGAGTTTCACAGACTCTTCAACCTGCTGCTTCTTATAGGCCTCAGCATTGACTTTGGCCTTTTTGGCTGCTTCCTTGGCCTAGAAGGTCATATTGGAAAACTCCTTATTTTTCTTTTAAAGGTTTTTAAAGAGTACTTTATCCTCTATGGCGACCCCAAAAGCTCTTCCTACCTGACTCACTATGGTGGTGAACATGCCCATTGAGTCACTAGTCTCAATAAAAGTCTACCACCTATCCGTCCAGTATTTATGGAATGTGGCAATTGCAGTTTGAATCTCTGGAGGAAACATGGCCAGAGCCTCCGGAGCCAGCTCGTCGTTCCTCTTTGACAGGGAATTGCATCCTAGGCAGTGGTTGAGTCGCTTGAGGTCCTCACCCTCTTCGATGATTCTTGCCTTAAGGGCTCCATAATAGTTGGCCTCTTCTGCCACCATGGCCATAGTAGTGGAGGTCGTCATCAGTTTTTCCCCAGTTGGGACTTCGGAGCGAGGCGGTGGGATGACCATTGACCCACCATCTCCAGTAGAGGATAATGTGTACTTCTTCTTAGGGACCTCCTCCACTTTATTCTTCCTTTTGTCCTTGATATGAGGTCATCATTCTCCTTCTCGAATAGTAGCCTCCTTGTTGATCTACTCCACTAGGTCCTTCACATGTTTTGTTGCAACAGATGAGGGTTTTAACCCCTTTCGCCGAATAGTGGAGATGACAGCAAGAATAGAACCAATATTGAATTAAGTTACCTTTCTGTGGCATTAAGCAGAGTTCCTCAAAGAATCGCTTGGAGTTGATCAAACGGTCGAACTCTCTTGAAGATAGGGGACAAAGCTAAATGTCCTCTATGACACCCAACTCTGCTCGAGTTAGTTCGAAACGCTCAATAGACCCTATGAAAGAAGAAAAAGGTTCGAATCAAATTAACTACAAGTAAAAGGCAACTAAAGGTGTGACACTCACAAGCTTCTGAGTAAGAGGTTGAAACTATCATGTAAGGAACTGTATCTCCCTTACACGTATGCCACTGTCCCTTCACCCAGAACCACGTCTCCTTCCATCATTTGATAGATGACGAAAGACCTATGACGAACGGGGAGTGAGCCAACCACGGACACAAATAATACCAACCCTTAGAGTCCCCTTTGTCCAATACCCTGAGTGAGAAGATAGATTGGAATAATTGAAGCGGCATGTCTTCCCCTACGAAAGTCTCCTTCCACAAGAAGTAGGTCCCCACTAGGGCTCAAGCATTGGGGACGAGCTGGGTGGGTGCCATCCCATACGGCCTCAGTACGATTCTAAAAAAAGGATGAAGAGGCAGACGAAGTCTTCCTTCAGAAGAAATTCGCTGATAGCAACTCATCCCTGCCTAGGAAAGTAGGCTCGCTAGTTGGAGAAGAGGCTAGGAGTTCAATATTATAGGGAATGTAATATTTGTCCCTTATTTCTATAAGGTCGAATGCAGTTACGTTCGAAAGTATTGTTGCTTTCCTCCAACTCGCATCGTAATCCACCCGACCCTCTGGCCAACCTTAATGGTTTGGATGAGGTCAGCCGTGTTAGTTATTGTAACCCCCATCTCAAAGACCATAGTGCTAATATCTAAGTCCCCATTAGAAGAGATGAATTTAAAATCAAAGTTTAAAATATTTATGAAGTCAAGCAAAAACACTGAAGGAAGGGGTCGAAAATCGTGAAAGTGACCGGAGGAATGTTCAAGAGATGAGGCTGAACAAGAGAGTTTTGGGAGTTTTAATTCTTTTGTTCGCGAAAGCAAAGTGAAGTTCACCCAAAACGACTGTCTTTTATAGGGGGAAGTCATTGATCCAAATCGTTGGATGTTGATCCTGATCATCCAATCGTTCGTATAATCAATTGTTCATATATAAGATTCGATCTTAGCCATCCATCAAGTCTGCCACTTCGTCTTCTAGTCCAGATCAGAGCGTCTGGATCACACTCGCCATTGCGTCCGTCTTCCATAAAACATGCCTATAGCAATCATCATTACACATTAAATGCGGCGACGGTTGCATGTATTTAAAGTTGAACCGTTTCAAGTGTTTTTTCTTGAAAACGTACAAAAGAACCTCAGCTGGTGCTCCCTAACCTTTTCTAAAGAATTAGAAACTTCAAAATACACAGTTTCAGATAACCCCCTCGATAAGTACCTCAACCAATTCATTATAAATCTACTTTAAAATTCTAACTATAATATAAATATTTATATTTATACTTGAGGGACTATATTGTGGTTAAAAATAACCATCCCAATAAAAAATTTTGTTTTTATATATATATAAGAGAAGTTCATGCATTGCATAAATAATCGTGCATAGATATGAGGGACTATTGTTACGTCTCGCCACTAAAACACCTAGTGGAAGCCACGTTGCAGTCCACGTGAAGATATTGAGTCAGATCTGACCAATTGATCAAAATGAGGAAGTCAAAGAAGAAGTTGTGACATTATTCCGAAGCTCTTATATAGTCGAAGCCCATCTCTATCCAAAGCTTTCTTTGATTGAAGCACCCTCTCCGTCCGAAACTCCTTTTTAGGCTGAAACACTTACTCTCTTTTAAGGGATTTGCAAACAATATCCCGGAATGATTGATGTAACATTTATATTAATGAATGTCAGAATTGTCAGCTTAGGATGCAGGACAGCTGACCCATTATCAGTAAATTAAATGTATGACAAACGGAGTGATGTGAGGCTTCGACCTGGGAAATGAGATCACGTGATTCTGATCCAACGACTATTGTGTTGACCAAAACTTTATAAATAAGCAACTCTTGTAACATTTGTAGCTAATACAACTCTATATACTTGAAACCATACTCAGTGTTCTCTTGCACAGTCCATATTTACTTGCTTAAGTTTAGACCACTTCTATTTTGGTTGAGTTGTTTGTAATTGTTTATATATATTGCATGTGGTTGAACATTTTTGTCTCGCATCTTATAACATCTCCCACGTCTGTACATGCCATCCTTTCTATTAGAATATCTCATTAGACGTGTTGAAATTTACTTGAATGCGAGTAAGCCAGATATCTATTATTTACGTAACAATGGAAAAAAGAGGGTCAACAGAGATAATGACGAATCACGAGAAAATTGAAACAGAAAAGCATGGTTATTGGTAGTTACAGAGAGAAAATTAATTTGTTCTTAATGGAGTCTGGTTTACGTCAGAACTTGAGAGACACGTAGCAAAGACCAAAGAGCCTCTCTTCTCCCACGAATGGCGACAAACCCAGTTAACAAGCAAGGAGCTCTCTCTTCAAGCGGTCCAATTACACGCTTTCTCTCTCTATACGTATACGGTTACATGCATGTATAGATTGATGTGTACATATATGAATGTATATGGTAGAGAGAGAATATAGAAAAGGCTGAGACACCGCTGGGGTGCACCATTGAGATTGAAACGTATGGATACTGGCGTAGAATCCGGAGATAAATGGAGAAACTACCGGCACAAGGTTTTGTTCTGGTCTTTATTTCTCTCTCTCCCTTCTTCAAATAAACCACTCTTATTTTGTCTCTCTATCTCTCTCTCTAATTTAAAGTAAAGGTCTATTTCTCTCTCTTAGTTAAGAAAAAACCCACAAAAACTCATTTGAACTTATCTGTTTGCAAGAAAGGCCATTAAAGAAAGAGACTGAAACTCCCCGGAACACAACAGAACCATTCATGGTGGTTGTTGGGTTTCAGAAGTTTAACTTTATCACTTAGGGTTTCTTGGCTTCTTGTTCAATTACTAAAATCTTTAGTAAAATCCTAGAATACTAGGAAAATTTGAGTTGATCCATGTATGTGAAGTTTTTGTATAGGAAGAGTGGTCGTTTTCTTTGAGATTTGGAGATTTTGAATAGAGAAATCCCAGATGTTTTATGTTTTGCTAGTTGCATCCTATGTAACAGGGCTTCCTTAATCAGTTACAAAGCACTCTTCTTCCTTATCCGTACACAGCATATCTTTTCTCTCTCCTCTATCTCTCTCTAGAATATGTATCCAAGAAAATAATTTTTACGAAAACCGCCCTCAGAATTTGTTGTTGTATGTTGAATTTCAGTAAAGGAAGCATGATTAAGGGTAAAGATTTGAAAGTTGAACAAGATCTGCAAAGTGGAAATGAAGTGAGAATGGAGGAGATAATGGCGGTTATGAACCCTAATAATTCTGATGCTATGGAGGTAGATCATCATCTTGGTGAGAAAGATCTATGGCTTGATGATGGAGAGCATGAAAATCTACTTGATTTGAATGATACAACAATTTTCTACAATGATTTTCCGCCTCTTCCGGATTTTCCGTGCATGTCATCTTCATCGTCTTCGTCCTCGACTCAAGAGCCCAAAAAAACCGTCACCATTACCGCCATGACGTCGTCTTCCTCCGCCTCGTCCGCATCTCTGGCGGATTCTTTTGCGGTTTTGAAGTCAGATGCGGAGGAAGATACTCATGGGAGGGGAAAATTCCACATGTATAAGTGTGATCAGTTGAAACCAGAGCCCACCGCTCTGTCCTCTACAGCCTCCATGGATATTCCTCCGCCTTCTGATGACGCCATAGGAGATGTTGATTGCATTAATGATATGGAGAATTTTGGGTACATGGATCTGATTGATAATAACGAAATTTGGGACCCATCTACTGTTTTTCAAAGTGAGAACCCTGAGTATTTGGAAAACCAACAGGCGGCGGCAGGGGTGGTGGCGCTGCCGCTCGAAGGGTCACAACATGTTCAGAAGAAACAAAATCAAGAAGAAGAAAATGATGGGTTTAGTTTCTTACAGGGAAATAGTGAACTTGCCATGATATTTTTCGAGTGGTTGAAGCAAAATAAAGATCATATTTCTGCTGAAGATATGAGGAATATAAAACTGAAGCGTTCCACCATTGAAAGTGCTTCGAAGCGTTTGGGTAGTAATAAAGAGGGGAAGAAACAGCTTTTGAAACTTATACTGGAGTGGGTTGAGCAATACCAGCTTCAGAAAAAACGGCAGAGCGGCAGCGGTGGTGGCGCTGGCCCCCAATCACCTTACCAGCAATATCAAGAACCTGATTGTGATCCAAACCCTAACTCCAATTTTAATTACAATTCTGTTTCTTCTGATCCCAATGCTTGTTTTTCTTCCTCCCCTTGGATGGCTGTGCCGCCACCTCCTCCACCGCCTTATGTCCAGGATTCCTCCGCGACTATGGTTGCAGCACAGCCAGCTCTTACACCACCACCGCCTTCCTCCTCCTATGGCGATCCTTATTCGAATGGGGTTCCTGTTCCTATTCCCGTTCCTGTTAATCCAACTGTTAATCAAGTTATTAATGGAATTCCATATCCATGTCCACCGGACTATCAAATGATGGAACATGCTCAATCCTGGCCTTCATCTCAATTTCCCATTTCATCGACTCAGTACAATCCTTTCCTTGAAAATGGCTATATTCCACAAGGAATTCCTCAGCACCAAGCTGTGTATAACAGAAACCCGTATCAGATTTTTGATACGAATGGTGAAAGATTAGTGAGATTGGACTCTTCTGCAACTAAAGAAGCCAGGAAGAAGAGAATGGCCCGCCAAAAGCGGCTCTACCCGCACCATCATCGCCACCATAGCCATCATAATCAGCATCATAATCAAACCAACGTCGATCAACATGCGGTGGATGGCAGAGAAAATGTCAGTCAGGGTAGTTCCTCAGCTAATTGGATGTACTGGTCTCCACCCCACACCTCTTCTCCTTCAACTGGTGGGATGATCCCTTCTTCTGATGCATCTCAAGGGCATACTGCCGGTCGTCCCTCTTCGCAGCAGCAAAGTTATCAGAGGCAAGCTTCTTCAAATCGGATGCTGCAGCAGCAGCAGCAGCAGGTCGATTTTCTTGCCTTAAATTCTCATTTTCTTATACATTGAAATTATTTGTCCAACTAGAACACTAAAAGACATCTTTCGATCCGTTGCAATTATATAATAAGGACTGTGAATTTTGTTACTCAAAATGATATTTTTTCTTGTTTACGTGTAGAGTTGGAAGACAGAAAAGAACCTGAAATTTTTGCTGCAGAAAGTTTTAAAGCAAAGTGATGTTGGTAATCTGGGAAGGATTGTGTTGCCAAAAGTAATCTCTTAACTTTTTATTGGTTTTCACTTATAATTGCCTGCTATTGTAATTAATTGACTGCTCAAAATCTGAACTTAAAATTTATCAGAAAGAAGCAGAAAACCATCTCCCAGAGCTGGAATCTAGGGATGGAATTTCAATCTCCATGGAAGACATTGGAACTTCTCGTGTTTGGAATATGCGCTATAGGTAAATTATGTGCATAATTTTGTATCATATCAAATCGAACGTACGCCATGGAAATGGATTTTGTATTCGTTTAAGAATTTTAAAATTGTGTAATTTTTCTCCTAGGTTTTGGCCAAACAACAAAAGTAGAATGTATCTTCTTGAAAACACAGGTAATTAATCAATTGCCTTTACTTACTAATGTGTAATTGTTGGTGAATGTCTTAATTATGAGGTTCGTGTTTCTTAGGAGATTTTGTTAGAGTGAATGGACTTCAAGAAGGAGATTTTATAGTGATCTACTCAGACACAAAATGTGGCAAATATGTAAGAAATTTTCTCTTCTTTTTCATTAGGGAGATGCTTTTATGTGTAGATTATACATTGTTTAGTATATATGATTTTGTGTAACAGATGATACGGGGAGTGAAGGTACGACCGCCTGGAGCGAAATTAGAGGGCAAGAAACCTGCAAGGCGAAACATGCGCAATTTTTGCGGTCCTGGTCACGGACCATCGTCACTCGCATTTACCAAACGAGCAGTGCGATGAAATAGTACAAGAAGAAGAGGCCCTCCGTCAAAACCGAAGAGGCCCTCCGTCAAAACTGTTAGAACATATTCGATATACTCGACTCTTGGTACTAATCTTCTAATATCTAATTTCTGTACATCGTGGAGTCGAGAATTAAGTTTTGATGAGGGTTTCTGTTCACTCAGGCTGTATCATCCTTGCTTTGTATTGCTAGAGACAAGCAATGTAGTGTTGTTATATATTATAACAGTACTTTGTTGTGTAATCTAAATGAATTGAAACCTAATTTCTTAGTAACTATAAATTAAATGTTTCACCTTTTTCTGGTTGTCTTCTGTTCATTCATTTTTATTTTATTTGAGGTATATATGTACCTTAAAAATCTTACAATCATAAGTTAATTCTTATGAATATACAAACGAAAGAATGGACAAACAAATGATGTATGGAAAATTATACAATTAAGTAGTATGATGTTAAGGACATTTAGAACAACAAAATGTCAAGTACGATATTTGTCAATTATGAATTGTTTAGATCATCAGTTTTTCGATTTATGAAGTATCCAAGATTTTGAGAAATCATTGGTGCTCTAATGGTATTTTATAGGGATTACTAATCATCGTTGTAGACTTCTTATTTGAAATCAATGCCGTCGTACGAAAATTCAGGCGTTGTTTGACGGAGCTTTTTTTTATAAGAGTTTTAATAGATTTTGATAATAAAAAAATTTGATAAAAGTATGGCTGAAAAGTTGATGAAGTTGTGGATTTTAAGAAGCGTGTAATTAAAAGTATAGTTTGATCAAATGAAAAGTGGATAAAATTTTACCAACTCACTTTTCAAAGTGTTCAATCCACCTTTCTCATAAAAGAATTACATAAGATGGATGAAACAAAATAAATAATTTAACACCATTAATATTAAAACACCAATTTAGATAGTACTAACGTGATATTAAGATCCCGTTTGTGCTCCTTCTTGACAAAAAAATACATTTTGAAAGACGATTTGGTAGAGAACGTGTTGTGAAAAATAAGGAAAATTTTGGGATTTCGTATAATATTATTTTATTGAAAAATATTTGATTGAAAATGATAGAAAATATATTTTAAAAATAATGAGGATCAAACAATGGCTAAATAAGAGGTAGAATTAAGGGTTATTGGCGCAAAACTTCCTTGCACGTTTTTGTGCAAAACGTCCATACCTTTCGTTTTTTGGCGCAAAACATCACTACCGTTCACAGTCTTTGGGTGGGTTGTGAAGAAGGCAATGAGGGCTTCAAGGTGGTATGTTGGTCCGGCGGCCAAGGTGATCGGAGGTTGGGGATTTTGCCATCAAAGGTGGTGGCTTAGGGGTGATGATTTTTTCATATTTGTGACTAATTTGCACATTTTTAAAAGTTTGAACCCATAATTGCAATTTATTCTTTATTTTTCTTTTCTTTTCTTTTGTGTTTGTTTTATTTTAATAGAAGGGTAAAATGGTCAAAAAGAGACTAAAAGAACATTTTGTGTAAGAAAATGTAAATGTAGGGACGTTTTGCGCAAAAAAAAGAAAGGTATGGACGTTTTGCACAAAAAACGTGCAAAGGTAGGGACGTTNAAGGGTAAAATGGTCAAAAAGAGACTAAAAGAACATTTTGTGTAAGAAAATGTAAATGTAGGGACGTTTTGCGCAAAAAAAAGAAAGGTATGGACGTTTTGCACAAAAAACGTGCAAAGGTAGGGACGTTTTGCGCCAATTAACTTAGAATTAAATGAGTCACTTAATTCCTCCTTTAATTAAGCTTATCCTAAACCGATGTTGTAATACTAGTGGTATTAGATTGCATTATTCAATTACTTCTCCATAGTTGTGGTGCAGTCTCTGTGATCGAATCAATTAGTTATACATATAATGTTTATTTTAGAGAGATTATTTGAAGTGAAAAATGATTTTTTAGAGAATGTATTGTTAAAACATATTGAAAAATTACGGACTCGTATGCAAAGCGAGTTTAAAAATAAATTTGAAAAAAAAAAAGATTTTCAAATAAGTTATATAAAAAAAAAAACACACAGAGCTTTTAGCCTTTCACCATATACTTAAACTAGTTTCAATGTTGTTCTTGATATCTGTTTATTGAACTGGCAGGTATGATCCAATTTTATAACTTCGCAATGGAAGTATAACTAAGACTGAGTTATAATTCATAAAAGAAGCCACCAAAGTGACAAACAAAGGATAAATTACTCGACAATTGGTAACTTTGGTAGTTGGTACCCTTTGATAACTTGGAATGAATTAAGCTGAAAAATTGTTGATGCATGTGAAAATATAGCCTATGTTTGGTCGTCCCATTTTTTCTTTAATTAATTTTTAATCACACGTTTCATGAAACATACAATTTGTATCAGCTTTTGAATCACATATTTTATCAAAATCTATTAAGAATCTGATTTTTAACTAAACCAAATACTAAATAGGGGCATAGTAAATAATGACCGCATTTATGTTCTTAACTTCGTAATATTTACAAGTATTAATTTTTAAATCACACCAAAGTAATATTTTTCAAACTACATACTGTACAAAATAGGAGAACTGCAATAAGAGGTGTAAAATATGCCACATCTAGTAGAGACTAGCTAGACATATTTTCAAACGGGTCGAGTCGAACCAAACAAATGTCAACATGAGCAGAATTCTACGTTTTATGGTGTTCCATTCGATAATAAACAAAAATGTCGTCAGCTATACAGCTAGCATTTGGTATTTCTTGCAAAATATTAGGTCATGCAAAGAAATAGAGAGAATGAATTTGTCACATAAAATTTGTTGACTGAAAATGTAAAATTTTCCCATCACGGCTCCATTTTAATGTAAGATTTCAGTGTGGAAGGGGGGAAAAAGGGGAGAAGGAAATTAAAAAAAATCATTTGGCTCGCGTTTTTTCTTGTCAAGAACTTGGCTTTTCTATGATGCTCCCAGTGATGGTAAACGAGCCGAGCGGCTGGTCGGCTCGTGAGGGGCTCGGGTTCGTCATTTGACGAGTTCGAACACGAACCGAGCGGGTTAGCTCGCCAGGCGAGCCCACGAGCCTCTTCCAAAAAAGTTGAATTTTTTTTTTTTGTTTAAAAAGATTCATCTTTAAAAAAAAAATTCGAAAAATGGACGAGCTCGAGAGCCGAGCCGACCTAATGAGCCACGAGCTCAGCTCGTGATGAGCATGAGCAGAGCTCGTATGCATTAGGGCTGAGCAGAGCCGAGCCCTTCGCCTGGAGAAATCACGCCAATCCATTTCCCAACAGTCGGCTTGGCCCATTGTCATCCCTTAGCCAGAGAAATCACGCCAATCCATTTCCTAACTCACTATTGCTATTATATTATATCATTCGATATCACATTAAATGATCTCTCTCTCTCTCTCTCTCTCTCTCTCTCTCTCTCTCATTTAAGAGAAGATTAGCTTCCTCTTTTCTTTTTGGCCTACACAATAAATGTTCAACTTATACCCAAGTTACAAGTTTCTATTAAATCTGTTAAGACTTGAGTTCCATCTTAAAATGTCAATCTTATTAAGAAGAGTGATCAAATTCTTTATATGTTGATCTATATTTCGATAATTAATCGATGTGAGATTTATTCCTTAACATGCCCCGCCAAAATTGTGACTCGCTTGAGCGTATCAATGTTAAAATTTGCTTGCTCATTTTTTTAGTCTTAATCAGATTAAATTACTTATTTAAACTTAATAGGCTCTAATACTATAATACGATTTGTGATTCATTTTAAAAGATCAACCTTATTAAAAGGATTAACTCAAACCCTTATATGTTGATATATATTTCGATATTTAACCAATATGAAATTCATCCCTTAACAAAATCCTCATTTGAGTTGGAAATCGTTTTTTATTATCTTTTAAATAAAATCTCCACGTGTTACGTTTATTTTGTGAACTTCTATTATATCATGTCCCAAAATTTGGTACTACAAAGTGTTGCAGAATAGGTGCATGATTTATATTCTATTGACATGTAAATTCTTAGGTACGATTAGATTTACTAAAATTAAGATACTTGTATGAAAACAAACAAAATAAAAATTCAGCGAAGCATTGGGAAATGTAAAAATAGAAGGAGATAACATGAAGTGCGGTATGCGATTGTAAATGCCCTTAAGACATATTTTACCCTATGTACTAATGTAATAAGGTTAAACGGACAGTTGTCTATCAGGATATAATATTTATTTCAAAATTAATATATCGCAATAGTAATTTTGTCGGACGAACGAAAAATTGACCGTACTCTTCTAGATTGGAGGATATTGAACACTAAAACTCGAAAATAATTTAAAATTTATTTTGACAGACTTTGGAGAAGAAATAATTAGAAATTAATTATTTGAATTGATTTAGAGTGAGTAAAATGAAATTAAGATGGTCCAATTTATCTTTTTTCAATGATGGCATCTTTTGATACAAATTCATTTTGATAAAGATTGCATCATTTCAGATTAGGACCTAACCGATGGTCCAAATCCCACATATCTAAATGTCATAAATCTTTATTATGTAACTATTACATTTGAAGAGTTACACTCAATCATGGTACTTACTAGAGATTTAGTCCCTGTTTGACCCCATTAATTTAAAATTTATTTTTCTTTCTTTTCTTATTAATTATATATTTTTTTAATAAAAATAATATTATATGTAAATCAAAAAACTTTTCCTTTCTTTTTTCATTACACATTTTTTCAAAAAATTACTATTCCCCTCATTACGAGCTTGTTTGAGCCCCATTTTCTTTTAAAAATGTATTTTGGAATAGTAAAATGATAAAAATATGTGGTTAAATATAAGTAAAAATTTTGAATTTGTGCGTAATATTATTTTATAAAAAAATATGTGATTTAAAAGAAGAGACAGAAAAATTTATTTTGAAAATAATGGGATCAAACAAAAACTATAATTTGGAATAATAGAGATCAAACCGTGACTTATTCTAGTTCACATATTTTAATCATTATATACTCGTAAGTTCCAATATACCTATATGTGTGTTGTGTATGTATGTATGTACATAATTATATGAGTACACTATGTATGTATGTATACCTATATGTGTATGTATATAGTGTACATACAATTTGATAATAAAATAAAAGGCTGCTTTGCTCACTGACAAAATAAGTTATGCTAAAAATACAAGAAGAAAGGTGACACGAAATATCATATGTAAAGGTATCGTTCCTCACTTCTCGGTAGTTTTATTATAAAACAAAAATTATTGCAATAATAATAATAATACAAACTATTCCCAAGAGCCTTAAATATATATATAAATATTATTAAGGTAAGATATAAGACTTTAAGTAAATTTTGAGAGAAATTAATGAAATGTGTAGTAGAAAAGTTATGGGGCCTATGAAATATGTAATTAAAATTAACTGTTGATTTTGGTAAAAATTAAAATCTATGAAATATGTAATTAAAATTAATTGTTGATTTTGACTTAAATTAAAATCTAGATTTTAATTTTTACCAAACTGGGACAATCTTTTATATCACTCATTTGTTTTGCCCCTATTAAATTATAATTCATTT
>CAIGRN010051083.1:0-23222 GCA_903798345.1 Fraxinus anomala
CGAACCATCTCTTTTGATTTCATCAAACTTAGAATTTAATAGTAGCTATTAAATTATAAATTAGACCTTATTCCTCATGAGAACGATACTCTTGACTCACATAATTTATTACTTGTACAACGATCCCGTACACTTGCGGATATTCACGTGAACTACTCCAGATTTTGATTTCCATAGGGAGTTATCATTGGCTCCTCAATGGATTTTTTACCTGGACTTCCACTGCATCTTTACCGAAAAGATTGCCTTCGTATCCTAGCAACGCGATTTGGCCGATACTTGTGTACATATCATGCTACTTCAAAATCGCACAAAGGCCTCTGGTGTTTGTATTTGTGAGGAAATTGATCTATTGGCTGATGTGGTAGAATGTTTTCAATCATGGTGGGTTCGACGACTCTTTGGTAACGTGTTAAATAAGAAAAACTTGGCTTTTATTGTAAAAATGTAGGAGGCAGGGTCATACAGAGGCTGTTTGTAGAGTGGGTCAACAATTTCATGAGAAGCAGAAAATGAAGAAAGTCGCAACTATTGGCCTGAAAAAACAAGAGTGGAGACAAAAAAATGGAGACGTGGGTAGTGGTGTGGGGATATAAACATGATATGTGCATGAGCGTGGAGATATGACTAAGTTGGATGCTAGTGTTTATAGTGGCACAATCCACGAGCAAGGAAGTGATAATATAGAAAAGGTTGGTGAAAGTAGTAGAGGAATAAATCTAATTGTGGATAATGATAAAGAGAAAAGAGATGTCACTGAGATTGAATTTGGGAGTGATAAAAATATGGATGAAGATAGAACTGTAGCCTCGAAGACTAGTGGGATCGAAATTGCTAAGCTTGGAGGAGCCACTCATGTGAAACCTTTAGGTGGGGCTTATTTGGTGGATGGTGAGCAAGCAAGGGAAGAAGGAGAAATAGAGGATAGAGAGACGATCTTAAATGGAGATATTATGGTCACGATCGAGGGTAACGAACAAATAAATGTAATGGCCACGCACATAATGGTAAAGACAGAAGAAGATCAAAGTGTCAAAGAAAATGCTGATGAATTACAAGAGGACTCAAGAAGTGGAAGGAATGGTGGAAGAACTGGGAAATATTCTTGATTGCATTTCAAATTCTAAACAAAGGGCCAAAGGACACCCAAGGAAAACAGTACATAAGGTCAGAAGCTCTTCTAAGGTTCCAAGCAGGCCCTCTAGACTTAATCTATGAGTTGCAACTATCTTTTTTCGAACGTGCGAGGTATAGGGACCTCGACACGTAGGTTACGAAAGTTGGTAAGAAGGTATAAGCTAAGAATAGTAGCGGTAGTGGAGCCTTGGCAAACAGCGGATAGAATGGGTGTTTTACAGAGGAAACTGAACTTTAATTTTGGCTTATCAAACAGTGACGTGGAAGGAAAACTTTGGATCGTGTGGAGTCATGAAGTACATGTTAATTTGATGAGTAAAAGTAACCAACAAATCACTTGTCTGGTGATAGAAGGTAATTACCGGATGTCGATTTCTTTTATTTATGCGAAATGCATGGCTACAGAAAGAAGACTGCTCTCGTCAGAATTAGAAGAGGTAAATCATTCACATATTCCCTGGGTAGTGGTTGGAGATTTTAATAGTATCAGAAATAATTCGAAAATGCATGGAGGCCGACCTCGACCAATGGGTGCTATGGAGGACTTTAATCAGTTTATTGACAATTGTGGGTAGATAGAAATACTGCCAGATGGTGGGGAACCTTATTCCTGGTGTAATGGTCAAACAGGCTGGACTAGGAATTGGGCAAAATTGGATAGATTATTGTATGATTCTAGTTGCTTGGAGAAATTTCCAAATCTTCATATGAGGTATTTAGTTTGTGCCACGTCGGACCATGCACCAATGATGATCTGGCAACAGACTAATATGATTCGTTATGGCCCTACACCATTTAAATTCCAACAAATGTGGACTACACATGAGAGCTTTGAGGAATGTGTGTTAAAGATATGGGAAGGAAACTCAGATGAAAGTAGTTTGTGGCGCCTAGCTGGAAAACTAAAAAAGTTGAGGACTGCACTCCGTAAATGGAACAAAGAGGTGTTTAGGTAGACGCATGAACACATTCAGCGACTAGAAAAAGAGTTAAAAGAGTTGGATGCTAGCCTACAAGTGGCTCACTTGGAGGAGATCGAGTATACCTACTTATCTACAAAAGTAGAATTTGACACTTGGGAGAAGTGAGAAGGAATACGCCAAGCACAAATAGAAAAGCAGAGGCGGATTGAGAAAGGTGAAGTTAGTAATCCACTTTTTAAGCAATTTAATGGTAGGACCTTTTACATGGTCAAGAAGATGAGACTAAGAGATGGTACGGTGCTTGAAAATCATGAGACAGTCCATCACGCATTTTCAAAGTTTATTAGGAGCTAGACCGAGGAGAGACCAACTAGACCTATGAACTTGGATTCAACACACTACTTTAGAGGTAGAAAACGAGGAAATTAGGAGGTTACCTACTCCCTAGGAGGTCAAAGATGCAGTTTTTTCTATCCCAACGAACAGTAGTCCTGGTCCTGATTGATTTAGCTCAAGATTCTATATATCTTGTTGGGATATAGTGGGTGAGGATATCGTGGAGGCAGTGTGCAATTTTTTTCGAGGTACGAATATTCTAAGATTCTACTCTTCCTCCTATGTGGTTCTAATTCCTAAGAGAGATTCCCCTTCGAGTTTTGACAAGTTTAGGCCAATAAGGTTTTGTTCAGTAATATATAAGGTCTGGTCAAAAATTTTGGTAAAAAGAATAACTTTAATATTACCAAGAATTATTTCTATGGAGCAAGGTGCTTTTATTCCGGGGAGAAGTATCTTTGATAATATTACTCTGTCTCAAGAGATGATTAATAACCTTCACAAGCCGACAAGGGGTGGAAATGTAGTCTTGATATCGCCAAAGCATATGATAGTATTGATTGGGATTTTCTTATGTACATATTGAAGTCCTTTGGTTTCTCCTCCAAGATATGTGATCTGGTAAGACAGTGCGTTACTGCTCCTTGGTATTCTGTGGTGATGAATGGAACTATAAAGGGCTTCTTCAAAGGTGGAAAGGGTCTAAGGCAAGGGATCCCCTGTCTCCATATCTTTTTATTGTTGTAGAATAAGTTTTATCTAGAATGTTGAGAGCTAAATATGAAGATGGCAGCATAAGATCTTTTTCTTTACCAAGGGAAGCTCCCTTAATTTCTCATCTACTGTATGCTGATGACATTGTAATATTCACAAATGGTGGAAAAATCTTTAAGATCTATTAAGGAGGTCTTCCGAAAATATGAAGAATGGTCAGGATAGGTTGTTAGTGTTGATAAAACCTCCATTATTTTCTCTACAGGGATCGTTGTGTCAAGAAGACGAATGCTCTTACGACTCACTGGATTCACAGAAGGTAAATTTCCCTTCAAATATTTAGAGATTCCTATAATCACTGGAAGATTGAGAGCTCAAGATCTTGAGGACGTGGTTGGGAAAATTCGTATGAGATTGGCAGGTTGGCAAAGTAGGGTGTTATCTAAAGGGGCCAGGCTTCTGCTTTTGAGACATGTCCTTACTAGCATGCCTCTACATCTATTTTCTTGTATTAAACCACCAGCTTTTGTTATGAAAGTTATCAATAGAATCTTTAGTGATTTCTTCTGGGGCTATGCAGATGGAAAGCCTAAGATGAAATGGATAGCATGGGACAAAGTTTGTATCCCTATTAAAGAAGGAGGAGCTGGGCTTCGTAAACTACATGAAGTGCGATTATCCTTACATATGAAATTTGCCTGGAAAATTTTGACTGAAACATCTCTTTGGTCAAAAAATTATAGGGAAAAATATATTAAGGACAAATGCAAATCTCAGGTGGATGCTACTAAGGGGTCAAGATTCTGGAAGATGGTTATGAGTTGTATGCCTGATGTTCTTAAACGATCTAGATGGCAAGTGAAGGAGGGTGGTGTATCATTTTGGTAGGATAGATGGTCAAATATGGATCCTTTGGGAGATCGGATGCTATTGGTTGAACAACCTAAAATCTTGATCAAAGATCTTAAAAATGATAACGAGTGGAATGAAAATCTGATAGAGGAGCTAGTTGAAGAGATCAAGCAGGAGAGATTATTGCTAAACTGGGAAAAATCGAGATAAGAAAAGACAGATTGATTTGGACTGAAAGCTTGGATGGAAAATTTTCTGCAAAAATTGCTTGGGAAGCTACAAGACGTCAGAGAGAGATATCATAGTAGCATAAATGGATTTGGCACCCAAATCTACCAAAGAAGATTTTGTTAAATATGTGGTTGGCCATGAACGGAGGTCACTTGGTAGATGACAAAATTCGAAAGGCTGGTGTCCCCATTGTATCAAAGTGTATGTGTTGCATGCAGGGGGGATATGAAGATCAAAATAACGTCTTGTCTTTGGGGAATGTGGTTTAACAAATTTGGCAGAAATGTTCAACCTTACTAGGAATTAGATGCATACAGACTCGAGGATGGAAAGAGCATATAGAAAATTGGTTTCGAAGAGCAAAACAAACATCACATAAAGGTACTCTAGTAGGTATTATTCCTAGTATAATTTGTTGGCATTTATGGACGTGGTGATGTTTAGCCGATATGGAGGGAAAGATGGAATCTATAAAAGCTACTTGGAGAAAGATAAAAGTTTGGATCTCTTGGATGGGGTTAAAACTAAAAGAAGTGAGAACGTTAAGCAGAAGAGATGAATGGGTGTTGAGGGAACTTAATATACCAGTAAAGCCGATTAAAATGAAAAAAATATAAAGTAGTGAGATGGCAACGACCAATGCAGGGTGGTACAAACTCCATACTGATGGATGTTACCTGGGCAATCCTAGAATTTGTGGTGCTGGAGGGATTATTCAGAATGAGAAGGGTGATATTGTCATAGCCTTTGCTGAGAATCTTGGTGAGGGTACCAATAATGGTGCTGAACTACTAGCATTATTATATGGGCTACGACATGCTAAAAGGATGGAGATTAACCGACTTGAAGTGGAGTTAGACTTATTGATTATCGTTAATTGGCTAAGGAGGAAGGTTGGCGGTATTTGGTATTTAGAGGATTACTGTGAAGAAATACAATACCTATTGTCTATAATCTCATGTAGAGTTCAACACATATTTGCGAGAGTAATTCGGTAGCTGATATCCTATCGAAGTTGGGAGCGTCTAGTTTTTCACAGATCTGGATGGATTCTATAGCAATCTCATCATCAGTTAGAGGAGCTTTACGTATGGATAAACTAGGCATCCTAATTTAGGAGGTTTTTCTCCCCCACAGTTTGACTTTAAATCTTCTAATTTTTTTTAGATTACAAGGAGTTTGGCAAAAAAAAAAAAAGTTTAGTTGGTTTTATTTGATTTGTAACCACGGTATTCCTCCATCACAAGTGAGCAAGCCGCTCATTTCAAAAAAAATAAATGTGCACATCACATGCAGCAGCTACAACACGCTAAGCCCAATTACTTTTTTATGTTGAAATTTTGGAATTTCATTTTTTAACATATTATTCAAATTTTAAAATATGTTTCTCTAACTCTAACTCCATCTCTGTATTAATGTAATTTATGTTTCAAAATAAAGTAGCATAGAAACATGTCAATTTGATAAATTCTCAAAAAAAATTATAGAAAATAATGTATGAGGGGAGAGAGAATTTTGTGGGAGATTTTTATTGGATAGAAAAATTTTGGTGAGGAAAGTAAGAATAATGATATTCATCTTACTAGAGATGATCACCTATATATGTGACGGTAAACAATATCACGATATACAATCAAGTTGGTGAATGAAAATACGTATTTGAATTTTTTTTAACGAATATAATTGTTTAGAATACCAATGGACTCCATCAAATTTTTAGTAGTAGCTATTGGTATAATTTTTTACAGTACTTTTTGATATAATTTAAAATTTTTATGACAATTGATTGTTGGGAAGTGATGTCTCAGGCATCCAAAATTTATACTTTAACTTCTAAAACTAATGTAGTAGTGGAAGCAAGGGTCAATCCCACAAAGAGTGTGTAATTCAAATATTTTATGCTTCATATACAATGTTTGGGGGAGGGGGTTTGTATGCAATGAAAATAGTTATAACTAAGGCAATTACTGACAATGTAAATTAAATTATCGAAGAAACAATCAAAAGACTAACATTGGTCCAAGTCCATTTCCACCATCGAAAATTCACAATTGATCATAGATGTAAGGATAATTCAATTCATATTTCGAATATTCACCGTTGGAATAATTTTCCTATCTCTCCTTAATTTTAGTTAGTTAGAAACCAGCGTTCTAATTAACCATAATTATTAAATAATCTCAGATCAGCAATTACGAATTAGAAAGATCAATGAAACTAAACAACACAAACAACAACAGCTTGTATTTAATTTTGTTGAACATTCTTCCCAACATTCAATAACCACAACAACAACAAATTATTCATACTTAGAAGGAACTATGTTAAGAATATATCCAGCTGTTTTCAATGTATATTCCAAAATGAGATAGGTAGAGTTGTAAAACTCTTCATTGACCTAACAATGTCATGTTTCATCTTTCTGAAACGCTATTCTATTTGGGTATAGAAGGTGTATTCAATTAAGAAACAATACCATTTTTTGTTAAGTTGTCCCTGAATTCTCGTGAACCTATTCACCACCTCGATCAGATTGAAGTGTGTTAATACTCTTACCCAAATGTTTTTTGACCTTAGTCTTATACTCTTTTGATTTCTCAAAAGTATTCAACTTTCAAGCCATTAGGTAAATGTATTTGAATCTAGAGTAATTATCTATAAAGAAATACTCATAGTTCTCTTTCTCAAGTGTATTCACAGGACAACACATATTAGAATAAACTAGTTCCAATACATCTTTTGGCTCTGTCCTTTTGCCCAAAAAAAGGATATCTTGGTCATATTACCTTCCAAACAAAAATCACAAACTGACAATGGTTCGATCTTAATCGAGTTTATAGAACCATCTCTAGTAATTTTGTATTCTGTTAAGGTTGATTTGTCCAAGACGCCATAGATATGTATCACTAGTACGGTGCGACATTTTATGGACTAAAAGAGTAACCTTTTTATTTCATATGTGGAATAGCTTAAAATATAAGGACCATTAATCAAATGTCCAGCATAAACAAGAACTTTATTCATTAAAATGCTAACCGTGTTAGATGATGATTTTATAGAATAATCTTGTCCTAATATCTTGAGAACAGAAAACACATTTCTGCTTCATTCGCGAGACATAATAACAGTCTTTAAGAATCAAACACCTACCACTATTGAAATAAAAACAAAATATTCCTATGCTCGTTCTAAAACTATTTCTCATGTGCCAACGATGTTTTTAAACTGGCATTCATTGAGTTCTTCTGCTTTTTGAAGCACCCGCATCAACATGCAGATATGATTAGTGGTTCCAAAATCGACAACTCAGGAATTTTTAATATCAACCACTAAGTAATACTCAGTAACGAAAAACTTCACCCGCACTTTGCTTTCCGCTAGTGCATTTGGGCAGTCTTTCTCCAGTGTCCTTTTTAACTGCAGTTGGAACACTTGCCTCAAGGCTTTCCATCTACTTTTGATCTTTTTGTTGCTCTCATGCTTATTGATAGCTTTCTTCCTCTTCTTTCCAAATATGCCTTTTTGGTTTGGAACCAGATGAGCCACCGAATGATGCACAAGCATTACCATTGTACCCTTAAGACCAATTTCCACATTACAACTCTATCATCAATTCTATTAATGGTATCTTAATCTTGTGCAAGTAATAGTCCATAGTAAACTATGAAAAATCATCAAGTGAAGAATTCAATACCATGTCAAACTGAGTCTCATTGATAGATGGTTGCACCCAGACTCTCAGCCATATTTAAAGTATACAATCATAGTCAAACTATGAAACTTCACAGGCACTATGAATTTCATGTGGATGTTCTATAAGGTACAAATAGCTTCAAAAAAGTCTTTCTACTTCGACGACTTGAAGGGTCTATAGTATGTCATGGGAGGTACTGACTTTCAAGCCTTTTGTTGTAACATGTTTGACATCGAAAACAAAATGAAACAACTAGCCATCTTCTATGCAGTCTCCCACTCAACATATTCAGCCTTTCGAAGATTTCACATGCTCTTAGTAGGTCCATCAGGACATCTGTTAAGCACATAGTCATGTTTATCGACATTGGGCACAAATATTGAATTACATTTCAAATCCACATATTTTTTCCTGATTAGTTGATTTTGTTTTAGATAACGGAAAAAATTGGGCCAAGTGATATTTCGCATAAAAATAATCATAAGTTGCATATTAAAATTGAGCAGCAAATAACAATTTAGCATATGATGCATGAATGCACACGTTGATCCATTTAACTACAATAATACAATGATTACTTGATCCTTGTGATCCAACATGCCTCTCTATAGGAAAGGTCAATGCGTTCACTGATCAAGTTGAGACCCTCCCACTAGACAAATTATATCTGACAACAAATGTCTATATAAGTCTAGTATCGTTTTATTTGGTCACCAAGATCATAAACGAGAGCCTTTACAGGAGGTTCGTAGATGATCTTGATTTAAGTGTATAACCTTTGTCTAGATCTCTGAATACTTGAAAATAATTTCATCATCTATAGGATGCTCACAAATTATATTCTTATCTAGACGATCTTAACGTGAAGGAATCCAATCAAGCAACTTGAACCACGCAGCCCTCCTATAGGGAGTCTGTTGTATTATCGGCATGAGATAAACACGTTACTTTGCTTATGGATTGACCAAAGGAGACAATGAGTTTTTATTTAAATGAACACCCGCTCACACTCAATGTTTTTATAGTAATGGATTTTAATTAGAAATAATTACCAACTGTTCACATTAATCAAATTAGTAAACAGTTTAATTATTTTCCTTCCAGAAAAATCTAATCTAATTAAATTAATTAAGGAAAATTTTAAATACTTATCAACTGTTCTCATTAATCAAATTAACATGCAGTTTAATTATTGCGATTTTTCCTTCCAGAAATATTTAATCTAAATTAAATTAATCAAGAAAAATTTAAATAATTATCAACTGTTCTTATTAATCAAATTAATATACCATTTAATTATTACAATTTTTCATCCAGAAATACTTAATCTAAATTAAATTAATCCAAGAAAAATTGGTGTTTAATGATATGCATCCTATTCATAGTATCACGAGCGATATCACAAATAAATCTATATATCATGATATCTAGAACGATAATATTTCAAACAATAATTTAAAGCATCCATAAAGAAATAAAATTAACCATTATTTGTGGCCCAAAAAAAAAATTACTCAAGAGTTAAATTAAAAACTAATTGGACCCAAGCCCAATATTTAATTTAAATCTTCAGCCAAAAAAATCCAAGGATCCAACAGTAGCAATCCAAACAGCAATAAGACTCCACCATCGTACATGTAAAAAATAATTAATTCTTAAATTTGACTTATCCAGATTCGACCCGATTCGCAAAAAGGAGCCCGAACCAAAAGTCAACCCGAATTCACGTGGTACACTGTCCCTGCGGAAGATAAATTTACTACCAGCGTAGCAGATTCCCCCGCCATGTTGGCAGACTGTCTGCCTGCCTACTTACCACGCAGGTACATTCTACCACACAGGCAGAAACTGCTGGCAGTCAGTTTCTGCAGTTTTCAGCACAGAAACTGTCCATCTGGCAACACAATTTTTTTTTGCAATCTTGAATTCCTCTACGTCTCCATCTTCAAGTCTTTGTCTTCAATCTTCAATCAATTTACAAGATTCAACAATTACAAGAATTACATAATTCCTATGTTCCATAGGCTCACAATTTTGAATCTAATTGAAACGAAAATTAAATTAAGATGATGGTGTCGTAATCCACCTATCTTGTTACAGACTTGAAACAATGAATTACATCAAGAATTGACCACAAATAATTGGTTCACGGTTTAAAAATAATCCAATCTTTCAATCAACATATAATAAATTATTCCTAGACATAGCTCGACTAGAACATGCAATCAAGATTTAGAAATAACAAGCACGTGAATGATCTAGATCGCTATGATACCAATTGTTGGGATGTAGAAGCGGAATTATCCAAAAATTAAAAAATTTCTTTAATTCAATAAATAAGATCGTCTAGACGTTCACGTGTATGTTATATCAAGAATAAATTATTCGAATTTTTACCTAAATCCGATGATCAATTCTTGATCAATTTTGAAACACGAACTTCAAGCTTTTGGATCACGAACTTCCAGGTTTTAATTATAAGAACTTGATGCTTCAAACCTCCAACTTTTCTATGGTATTCTCCAAAGTCAAGACTACACCTGTGGGAGGACACCTTCTTTTAATTATCAAGAAACAATTCTTGGACTGGACAATTGAATAAGATCAAGAAACTAATTTTCTCTCTTTTTCTCTCTCCAAACATGAGCACTATGGAATTATGTATTATAATCACTATATAATTCCATTAGGATTTCTAGGAGATAGAACAATACCAATCCATGTTCAATAATAATTCTACATTCAAATTAGGGTTTTCATTAAAATTCAAATCAGAGTTTTAATAAAAGTCCAAATTCAACTAGTTTATATTTAATTACATGTGTAGTTCTAGAACATCAATTACAATTAATTAAATTTACAACTTTCATAGTAATTACAACTAAGTACACAACTTTATTGTAATTACAATTAAGCCCAAAAATATTATAATTATCGTAATTAAGTTCCAATATTTTATAGAGCTACCATAGGGACCTAATCGGACATATATTATCCAAGCTCCAATAATTAGATCCTGTCCAGTCTACCCTAGATCACCCAATCTAATTATTAGTCTTTGTTTTTTTCACTAAAGACAAAAGACTGGACTCTTGGAATATATAAGATCACAGAAGCCAATAAATCTGTAATACTTTCATCTGACCTGCTGTATATGTATTTTATCCTCATCCGAGATTCGATAATTAGGTATGAGCATAAATGACCATTTTGCCCCTCTAATTATTCCCACTAACTTCACAGATGTCAAAGTTTAGCCTTCGATTTAACTAGTGTACTAGTGTCGCCTTTAACTATTTATGTGATAAGGACAAATCACAAACTCGAATAGTGAATTGGTCAACACTACTACCCTCCGGTACAAGGTGCCGACCCTTAGACTATATGGGCACACAACGCAAGACCAAGATCATAAGTTAACACAGTTCCAATATTATACTATACTGACAAGAAGAAAATTTTACCTAGTACCCACATAACCTTAACCCAAAAACCTGACACAGCTTAGATGATCCCAGTGATGAACAAATGCTCCTAATAAGTAGGACACAGGGCAACAAAAAACTTACCTGCCCTTATTTGCTTAGTTTCACCACAATTAGTTATTGGGTCCGATACTATACCAGGGCAAGTTCATCTGCTCAATTTGTTCCAGCAAAAGAAGCATAAAATACAAACAAAAGCAGAATTAACCTCCATATCCAAGAATCAATTTCACAGTGACTATAGGCAACATCTAATTAATATATAAAAATCTACATTATAGAGCCATGCAGTGAAACCTAAAAATGAAATAAAAAAAAGATTGAAGTACTCGACAGAGGAATGGTGCTGGAACTACGAATTTGAATTCCAATAATTATTTAATTCACTGCTCTATCAGTTGAACAAGGAATCAATGCAACGTAATGTAATTGTAGAGAATTGAGAAAATTTTTGTTGAGATTAATAAATGGCGATGGAAGATAGATGTGTAGATTGAGGTGTACTTTACTATTTTTTTTGCAGAAAGCCACCAAAGTCTTAGTTTGAAATGACGCGTTTTTAATGAGATGATTATTGACTAGTTATCGTGACTTTCATTTTGTAGTTGAATTAAATTGGAGACTTCTAAAAATATAATAATTTGTCAATGGAAGTAACATAGTTGATGTACTTGTGTTAATTGCTTATAGGCCTGACACGACTCGCATTTTTAATAAAATGATTGGTGATTAGTTATCGTGACCTATTTTTTGGAGCCCAATTTAATTTCAGACGATTAGAAATATGACAATTCATCAATGAAGGTAACATAGTTGATGTACTTGTGTAAATTGTTTATAAGCTTGACACGACCTTCATTTCTAATGAAATTGTTAGGCCTTGCCACTGGCGCTGCCACATGTATCTCTGGACTCATTTTAGCCGAAGCATTAGCCGTTGGAGATGAGGCCCTGGGCGTGATTTTCGAGGCCCATGGTAATTTTTGAGGTCCAATGGAGATATTCGAGGCCCAAGAGATATTGAGGCTCAAGCAATTTCCGAAGTCCATTATTAAGTCCAAGATGGAAATGACGAAGCAGATTCGGTCCAAGGCTCTACCCAGGCTAGTAATGCCAACGTGCAAAGATCCTAGATTTATGTATACAATCTTATTTGAATAATTGATGCGACCTCTGTAAAAAGTGTATTTGTGTCTTGTATTGTCAATATGGTGTAAGAACATTAAATGCACTATGAGCTAGGAAAGTCAATATGATGGCTAGGACAAGATGCTTCGGCCGATGAGATGAGGCCACGTGTAAATTCATCCAAGGGTCACCATTCCATTTGTAACTCTATAAATACTCCCTCCATGTATCCATTGAAGACTAATGCAACTTTAAACATTCAAAGCAATATATCTTTTTCTTCTATATATTGATCGGTAATCTTTAGTTTGAGTTGATATCGATTGGTTATTATTTTACAATCGTGTCATGGATACCCGTCAGAACCCAAATGGAAACGTCTCGTGTCATTGAACTTATCCGACATCCAATTTCGGAGTGATCTTGACCTTTGATCCGTCTTTATGTGTTGGACTTAGCTTACGCATGCACGAGTGGGTCTGAAATCTCTTGGCGGTATTTTTTGGGGTCAACATATTGACGATGTATGTGGAAAACCACACTACAACCATGAGCAACCCTGTGGAAAAAGTTTCCTGAGAAAATAGTTTGGGCATCTCCCTTGAAAAATGATTTGTTCTTGAAGAGAGAATAAGATGAAGCCCCCAGAGTTGGAAAAAAGTTTTAAGATCTTAGTTTGAAGAGAGATGAGTTCAGATGATGATGTTCCTTCCAAGTGAATGAGGGATAGTAATGAAGAAGCCCATTACTTTGGAAGTCTAATAGTGTGTTTGACCGAATCAGCCCAGCAGAACTGAGGCCCAAGCAATCTCAACGACCTCCAGCAATTAGGAATAGGCCACAGCCTCCACCTTCTGAGACTTAGCAACCGGAGGAAAGGCAAGAATATGCCTCCTCACGTTGCTCCACGTAGAAATAGGTATTAAGGGAGGGACAAGGAGGCTAGGAACCAAGTAGGACCTTCTGCCCTACCACTAAAGTATGAGGCAGATGAAAATTATGATTCAGATGGAACCTAACGATATTGTGATTTGGATGATGACGATGAGAACTTGCCCTTCTCGTGGGAATTGAGGAATGCCCAGGTACCGAGCCACTATGTGATGACCAAAATACCAAAGTATGATGGGAGATGTGACCTAGCTAGCACTTGAATAGTTATAGACAAACATGAGCCTGAGAGGTGCCACCTCAGCTGTCAAATGCAGAGCTTTTCATTTAACACTTAGTGGAGCAGCTAAAATTTCGTATAGTAGGCTACCACCTGGGAGCATTAGGAGTTGGCTAGAGTTTAAAAGCACATTTCTAAAAAGATTTGCAGAGAGTAAGGAATGAGAGGCCCCTATTCAGCATCTCCAGGATATGAGGCAACAGCCAAGGGAAACCTTGAAGAGTTTTTTTGCCTTGTTTTACCGACTAGACGACATATTATGTCCAAGTTACCGACCGTGAGGCCTTGTTAGCATTGCAAAGAGGCCTGAATATGAACACCTTATTTTGGAGAGATGTTCAGAGTCAAAACCTGACTACTTACAATGCATTGCTAGAAATGATGAGGCGAGAGATTATCAACGAAGAGTTGATTGATCACAGAAACAAGGTCACCAACCCCAGCAAAGGCAACGTGAGAGAAGATCTATCTTCCATCTAATGGATTTCAGTAAAACTAGGCTGGTAATGAAATTACCCCTAGCTCGGGACAGGCAGTTACCACAGACACCTTAAATGTGGTGCCCACGCTGGCTTACAATGATGTCATATTAGGGACTAATGCTCAACAAACTGGATCTATACAACAAGCCCTCCGTAGAGGATGAGGCCATCAGGCCCGCACAGATTACCCCCATCCATGAGATCGACATAATCTTTGGCGGACCTAATGTTGGTGGAGAAACAAGGAACTGCCAAAGAAACTATGCCAGAAAGGCTAAAGACCCCTACTAACCAGCTATATAGTGGATGGCAGTTCTCGATGAAATTAGGCACCATCCATTGTATTCACCCCAGAAGATGCAACTTCTCCCATTGTGATGCCTTTTTTGTAAAGGCCATGGTGGCTCGAAATGGGCTTAAACGGATGTTAGTGGACAATGGCAGCTCTGTGAACATCCTTTTCGGAGCTACATTTGACAAAATGATTTTGGATCATGAGTTAACTCCCATCACCACCCCCATGTACGGCTTCACTGGAGACAGCATAGTTCTAAGGAAAAAAATCGCACTTGCGGAGGAGATGGGAGAGCCACATCAAATGACTTTGAACTTCATGGAGTTTTTGATAGTTGATAGTAGGTCAACCTACCATGGAGTACTTGGAAGACTTGCCTTGAACGATTTGGGAGCCATCACCTCTATCCACCATTTGTGCATGAAGTTCCCAACTAGTCATGGAGTGGCAACAGTAAAAGACGACCAGAGGAGAGCCCGATAATACTACTTGAACTCCATCAAAAAGGCAGAGCCCCGAGATGTCAACTTGGTAATAGCTGATATGGATATGGTGGACGTGCCCACTGAAGTACCTATGCTATATGAGATCAATCATCGCATCATTGAATTTGAGTCCCAAATAGACCCAGTAGAGGATCTAGAAATTTTCCCAGTGGACCCCTAGGATCCCGTCAAGTTGTTGCAGGTGGGAAGAGGCCTATCGCCCGAGATGAAAGAAAGGCTCAAAAGCTTGAAAGCAGTTAACCATATAGCTCACCTCAACGACACCTTTGAAATTTTGTAAAAATATCGGATGAGGTTGAACCCCCGTAAGTACGTGTTCGGCATTGCATCCGGCAAGTTCCTAGGATATATGGTCAACAAAAGAGGCATAGAGGCCAATCCCAAGAACATACGAGCATTGATCGAGATGAGGTCCCCTAGTAACCGAAGGAAGTGCAAAGGTTAACTGGGCGAGTGATTGCATTAAGTCGCTTCATCTCGAAAGCCAACGAGAAATGCATTATCCTTCAAAGTTTTGAAGGGGAGAAGAAATTCCACTGGATGGAGGAGTGTGAAGAGGCCTTCTAGGGGCTGAAAAAGCACACAGGGTAGGCCCCCTCATCTCGAAACCCAGCTGGGAAAAGCCTTGCAACTTTACTTGGTTATCTCTAATGAGGCCAATAGTGATGTACTTATTAGGGAAGAGGGCAATGCCCAACTAGTGGGGTACTACATTAGCAAGGCGTTGCTAGCATCCAAAACCCGATACCCGAATATGGAAAAGTTGGCCTTGGCGTTGTTCACCGCATCAAGAAAACTAAGGCCTTATTTTTAAGCTCACACAATAAATTGTTGACCAACTTCCTACTTAGGCAAGTGCTTCAAAAGCCGGATGCCTTAGAAAGATTGTTGAAACGGGCAGTTGAGTTAAGTGAATTTGACATCCTCTTTAAAACAAGAGCGGCCATCAAGGGCTAAGCCTTGGCGGACTTTGTGGTAGAATTCACAAATTTTCCCAAAATAGAAGATATTGCAGAGCCTATTGAGCCTCCCACGTGGAATTTATTCATGGATGGATCGGTTGGAAACACAGGCTCGAGGGCTAGTATGGTCCTAGTAAGCCTCGAAGGTCACAAATTGAATAGTGTTGTGCGTTTTGGGTTCAAGGCTATCAACAATGCGGCTGAATATGAGGCACTACTTGCTGGCCTCATATTAGCCAAAGAAATGCAAGTGAGGAGGTTGCTTATCAACAGCGACTCCCAACTTGTTGTTAGCCAGGTTAATAGCAACTTCACAGCTAGGGACAAGGGCATCGTTACATACCTACGGTTAGTGATGGACTTGCTCCCATCCTTTGAAAAATTGAGTTAGCCCAAATCTCGCGCATTGAAAACGTTCATGCAGATGCTTTATCAAAGTTGGTTAGCAACAAGGACTCTGAATTATTAACTATTGTGCCAATCGAGCATCTCTCAAGACCATCCATCATTACTGAAGAAGTGATGTGGGTAGAAGGAACTCCCACCTGGATGCAACCCATTGTAGCTTATCTCAAAGACCAGGTCCTTCCTGACAACAAAGAGGAGGCTCACAAACTAAGGAGAAGGTCCGCTCATTTTGTACTTATGGATGATGTTTTGTATAAGCGAGGGTTCTTCTTCCCCCTCTTTCGGTCGTTGGAGGGGGGAAGCTACTTATATACTTCGTGAAATTCATGAAGGTGTTTGTTGTAACCACTCGAGAGGACTTGTGTTGGTACGAAAAGCAGTGAGGAAGGGGTACTATTAGCCCACCTTAAAAAAGGAAGCCTTTCAGTTTATGCAAAAATGTGACAAATGCCAATGCTTTTCTCCTATCCAAAGATAACCATCTCATGAGCTAACCCACATATCCAGCCCCTGGCCTTTTGCCAAATGGGACTTAGACCTCATAGGTCCCCTGTCTAAGGGCAGAGAAAGTGCGAGTTTTGCTATCATTACAATAGACTACTTCACGAAATTGGTTGAAGTCCAACCTCTAGCTAAGATCATAGAAGCTAACACTTCCAAATTATTGTGGAAGAACACCATATGCCTGTTTGGAATTCCCTATTTAATCGTGTCAGATAATGGGAGGCAGTTCGATAACAAAAAGGTCAGGGATCTTTGTGATGAACTTAGGATCAAGAAACATTTTTCCATCCCTCATCATCCCCTGGCAGATGGACAAGTTGAAGCTGTGAACGAAGCTATCAAGCATACATTGAACAGGAAGCTCGATGTGTCAAAAGGAGCCTGGGTGGATGAACTACCACAGGTGCTTTGGGCAATCTGAACCACCAACAAAACTCCAACTGGAGAAACTCTTTTCTCAATGGCATACGGTGCTGAGACCATGAGCCCGGTTGAGGTCAGATTACCCTCTCCATGCAGATTGCATTTTAGTGAAATATCCAATGATGAGCTTAGAAAGTGTGAGCTCGACTTGAGGAGAAAAGGGACGATTCTCAGCTAAGGTTGGCTGCGTACCAAAGGAAGATTACTCGATACTACAATGCCAAGGTCAAGAAGAGCTCCTAAAATACATCAAGTTGAAATCCTTTGATAAAGGTATTCAATATAAGATTAAGTTATTCGACTGTGAATTGCTTAAGTCATACAAGTTAGGCGTTTGAGGTGAAGTAATGCTGAAGTTATCATTAAACGGTAAAGTTACTTAACTTTGTTCAAGTTATTTAATTGAATCTTGTCGAGGCCATCATACTTGGAAGAAAAATAGTGAAATAATAGAAAGGAAGCAACACAAGTAAATTGTAAAAGAACATTCATTAGAAAGTAAAGTACATTGGAGGGCCTTAGCCAGTACAAAGATGAACCTAAACCATACTACTGTTGAGGTGGCTGGGTTGCCAACGCCTCATTACCAGGTGCTTTAGTTGCTACTTGACTTGGAGCTTCTTCTATAAGAGTTTCCTCTTGTCCACCTCCTTTTCGGTAGCTTCCTCAGTAGGGGTCTGAGGTACCTCATCCAAAAACTATGCCCTAAGTTCTATTGTGTTGAGTTCTAGGTACAGCTCCTCCGCCCTTCCTACCATTTCAGCATAAGCGAACCTTCGCCAGTGGACAGCAAAGCGTTGGTGGATCAGTGAGGTGGAAGTTGGCTACATAGTTCTTCACCGCTACTTCTCCCGCTTGTTGAGCCTCAGCTTTAGCTTTTTTAGCCTCATCCACATAGTATTTGACCGGCTCTCTAAGAACTGGTTCGAGTCCTTGTACCCAGCGAGCTAGAGGTTAGCCTGCTCCAAAGCTTCAGCAGTTAGCTTCTGATGGTTGTCTGAGGTCTCCACCTTTTTGGTTAACAAAGATACCTCACATTGAGACTCATAGACCTCCTTCTTCAGAGCTTCTATTTCAGCTAAGGTAGAACTTAGCTTCACCTCATCTTCAGCTCGATGGGCCCTCTCGACTCAGCCTCCATATTTACTCTCTTTATTTCCTCCTCAACAGTAGCCAGCTTGTCCACCGAGGGCTTGTTCCTTCGTTGGATTTAGCCAACACTTCTTAGCATTCCAAAGCCACTCCAAACGTCCTGGCACTCTGGCTAACAAGTGTTGCAGTTAGGTCCACTGCATCACATGAGGCTATTTTTATCTACCACCGGTCCGTCTAGAACTTGTAGAAATTCTCTGTGGCGCCCTGGACCACTGGTGCCAGCATCTCTATTATAGCAGTGGCTATCCTCTCATCTTGCCCCGCCAAAAACCTTCAGAACTTTCCAAGGGTCCTCTCAGTTTGACTTTTCTTTGCAGTCTCCAAGGCCTGAGTTTCTTTCTTAGCCTCTTCGGCTCTTCTGACCTTCTCTACCTTCACTGCCTTCATCGCGAACTCCAACAGCTTGGGCGGTGGGGGAGCATCTTTGGAGTGGGACACAGTGGTCCCAAACTTGATTGAGGCCCCGCTACTGTGAACCAATCTCCCTTTTTTATGGGGCTCCTCAGTAACTTTGTCTTTGCCCTTATCTCCTCGTTCTGGGGCCCTCTTGGGAGCTGCCCCATCACCCATCTTCTCAGCATGGTCGTTGTTGAGGCGGTCTAGCCTGCTTCTCACTTGTTTGATCGGAGCCTCTCTATCTACTTTCAGACACATTATCTCATTTGCAGCAAAAAGTTTCTAATGCTCATGGATTCTTGTTTGGAGGGTCATTTTTTAAATGATGTTGGAACTTAGTTGGTGCGATTAGCTACCCATTGTTTGCAATATGAAGTACGAGAAAGGATAAATTCTAAGTCTCTTGCCACTTCTCTCATGTCTCTTTAGAAAGAAACTGATGTATGAACGAGTTATAGAAATCACTTGTTCTTGAGGCTTTAGCGTTTGCAAATTTTTGGAGAAACTAATGAATTGTATCCTTTCCATTGAAGTTTTATATTGTTGGTCCGAAAGTAAGTAATTTTCTTATCAATGTAATGATCAGGTTCCCTCATGTTTTACTGGAAATTTTTTATGGAAATGTTAACTCGGCGAAACCATTATTGTTGACGCCTATAGATGAAGCATGCTTGAGAATGGATCTTACTGTCAGACATAAATTTCTGGAAAATACTGGGTACAAGGATAATGAAGGAATTGCCAATGTGGTTTGCATCTTCCTCTTCCTCGGGTCTCTACATTTTCCGTATTTGAACTATTCATCAATAATCTTCCTATTTAAGATTGGTTGATCCATGGTCGGGCGAACAAATAAGGAAATAGTATAATACAGTCCGATACTTTATTTAATTTGACGAACTTTTATGTGGTTGAGAAAATGGCCTAACAATTGTCGTGTTTCGTGTAGTTCATTGATGGTGGGACTATGGTGTCACAGTCTGTCTATGCTTGTCTCTGCTTATCTTATTTGATGAGTGACAAGCTTAATGAAGCTCTAGCGGATGCTATGCAAGCGCTGGTGGTATCATCAGACTGGCCTACTGCCTTTTACCTGCAAGCAGCTTCTCTCTTTGCTCCTAGGATGGAAAATGATGCCCAACAATAACTCAAAGAAACCCCAAACTTGGAAGCTAGAAGTAAAAAATATTAGAATTTGTAGAGTTTTGAAACTTTCATAATCTGATATATAATATAATTAGCCTTTTCTAAATTTCCCTTGTTATCAAATGATATTTAAAATTTATTGCCATTTCTCATCTTCTGTGTAATCTTCAGCTCTTTATTTGTGTTTTATTTCTTGTTTACCAGTTATCTTCCAAGAGAATGAAATTTTTCTTGAAAGGAAAAATTTATCGTCAACGCGATACAAAACAACATAAAACACTTGCTAATGGTGAAACTACCTCTCAAAATGACATCCATAGATGTGTAATTTATTTAAGAACGAGTGGAAAATACAAAGATTCAAAGACTAACGCATAGAAATGTCACAGCTAACCAATGTATATGCATATTGCATATTAAAGTCGAAAGTACATATGACTTAGGGAAGTGTGTACAAGAAATAACTCAACTAGTGAATGTATTTTTGCAAGTCCACGATCATCTTCAGAGGCTTCCGAGTCTTGTGAATTGTTTACAATATTTACAATGGGATATTAAAGTGGAAAAGCCAAGATATGACAAAGGAAAATACCATGCAAGGAAGAAGGAAATCCAAAAACTGATGACCATTTAAGCAACTTCGATTGTCTGTAGCAAGGGAATCTAGAGCTGATGATGTATTTGTTTCATTTGTTTGTTGTGCTCCCTCAGCACTATTATGGCCACAACATTGCGTGCAATTGAATTACATATTTCGCAAGTCCTGACAAAGACAAGTAACATAAGAAATTTTGCATTAAAATATAAGAAAGCAGAAGAAACAATGAAATGATATGAATAAACAAAGTTAGCATAGAAAATTTGTCTGCAACACTAATGCTTGACTTCTTGCTGAGGTTCATGCATCCTCGGTGACGGTGGAGTTAATCTTGATCAAGATTTAAAGAAAAACGATCCGAGTTCAACATATTTAAGTGCATTTCCCAAAATCATATTTTGTCTATTATCACGTCCAACCAAAACACCTTGACATCATAATTTTGCACACAATATCACAGGATTAAGTGTACAAGATTGAATAATGGAGGCTAAACATCCAACCGAAATGCCTTGACGCCATAAATGCATAAGATGAAATAATGGTGAGTGGTAGGAGGCAAGATTATCACTAATTGGAACAATGATTTATACTGATTTACAGACAAAATGGGAACAATGATACAAAAAAATGATTTAAATGGGGATCACGAAACGTCATCGTGAATATAACGTCAAATATTATCTATATAATAATAATAATAATAATAATAATAATATCACATCACATGAGAATAATTTTTTAGACGATATTATCCCTACAATAATTCAATTATTTCAATAATACCTTATTTTTCATTTTGCAATATGTATTTACTTGACAGATTCATTCCACTCGATTGGATCGTTTTTCAATGTATTTATTTGATAGATTCATTCCACCTGATTGGACATTAATAATTCATAATACCTTAATTTTCGTTTTTCAATATGTATTTATTACTTTTATTTTTCAATATATATTTATTTGACAAATTTATTTCACTTGATTGGATAATTTTTCAATATGAGAGATTCATTCAACTTAATTGAATACTCGATTGGACCGTTTTTCAATATATATTTATTTCACAAATTCTCCACTTGATTGGACATTAATAGTGCATAATACTTTAGTTTTCGTTTTTCAATATGTATTTATTTGACAGATTCATTCCACTTGATTGTTCCACTTGATTGATATTTTTTATTATGTATTTATTTGACAAATTCATTCAACTGGATTAGATATTAATAGTTATCATTAATGTACATTAGACAGATTCATTCTATTTGATTGGATATTAAATTAAATTCATTAATTTTTTTTTGGAATAAAATATGATCGACTTATCGGTGTATGAAAATGAATAGTCTATTAAAGTGACGATAGTTCAAACAGGGCTTAGTCTCTAATATTAAATCTGCCAATGAAAAGCATCAAAACGTGAACGATGAAATCGAATTATTTTTCATCACTGCAACATCAAATGAATAGATGAAAACATGGGATTGAATGGAGAGAGATTTACAATATTCAACCCAAAATAGAGAAAACGCTTAAATATTTTTTATTAACTATTTTTTATATTCACACATTTTAAAATATTATTTTTACAACACTTGTAAAGTATTTCAGAATAACGTGTAATGCACGTTTGACTCTGACTAGTGTTAATAAATGGGTGAATACAGTCAACGTGCACTAAATTTGGGATTTTTTGAGTTTAACAGTTGTGAATGTGATTTTGATTGAAGATGATGATATGATAATTTAGGGATTTTGGCTATAATTGAGGAGATAATTGATCTGGTTTGGTTGAGTGATGTAAGCTACTGAAATTGATTATTTTTAGGAGTTAAAATTTGTTTTTACATGTCACTTTTACTTTATACAATACAGTACTAATGGCATAAAAATTATTGAAATGTAATTTTTGAGGGTTAAATTCATCCATGGCCACTGTAATTTATATTTAGTGTCATCATGACCAACCAAATTGATTTTGATTCAACATAGACACTCAATTTTATATAATGTTTCAGTCAAGCTACCCGGTTAATGGACAATCATTTATTTAACAGAAAATTCTACGTGAACTAACGATATGGTTACATTTCCGTTTAATACATACAACTATAAAAAAATAAGTAAATAAGTGTATTTTCAATTAGTAAATAAGCATATTTTCAAGTGAATGGAAAATGGAGCAAATTGCATTTTAGAATTAGAGATTAATTGAAAATACGACTGTTTACTTACTTTGATAATATAGGTCAGCAAACCGTTAGTCCTTGTAGAATTTTCTATTAAATAAATGATGGTCTATTAATCAGACGGCTTGACTAAAATGTTATATGAAGTTTGGTAGTCACGGTGAATCAAAATCAATTTGGGAAGCCATAGTAACACTAAGTATAAAGTACAGTAGACATGTGTAAATTTAACTCAATTTTTGAATATTTATTTAAAATTGTGTAAGCGATGTAATTTTCACTTTGTATTTGCATACGATTTCTTCTTCATTTTGTCAGAAACTTTGTTACTAATATAGATTGAACTTATTGGGAACATTTTTGCTGCTCTTTTCTTGTATATAATTGGGATGCTGATTTATGTTCATTTTCTACGAAATTGTTATGGAATATAATGTTGGATAACTGTAATTGTTGGGAGCAAAAGAAGTCCTATATCGGT
>CAIGRN010051089.1:0-18052 GCA_903798345.1 Fraxinus anomala
GATTTTCATCCCAAATAAAATGTTCTTAGTTTCCAATGCTTTTAAGCCTTGCCTTGAGCAAGCACCTTAAAGCATTGTCCCGAGCAAGTACCTTAAAGCCTTGCCAACAATCAAGCATCTCAAATCCTTGCCCCGTGCAAGCACATTAAAGCCTTGCCAATAAGCAAGCATCTCAAAGTTTTGCCCCATGCAAGCAATTCAAAATCCTTGCCTCGTGTAAGTACCTCAAAGCCTTGCCATGTGCAATCACCTCAAAGCATTACCCCATGCAAGTACCTCAAAGCCTTGCCATGTGCAAGCACTGTAAAGCCTTGCCCCGTGCAAGCAACTGAAAAGTCTTGCCCCATGCAAGTACCTCAAAACCTTGGCTCGTGCAAGTAACTGAAAAGCGTTGCCCATTACAAGTACCTTAAAGCCTTGTCCCGTACAAGCAAATCAAAGCCTTGCCCCGAGCAAGCATCGTGGAGCCTAGATTGTTGAAGTTTTAAACTCCTTAGGATACTAAGTTGCTCGAGAATACTCTTAAAACTCTCAGCATTGATTCTTCAAGTTTTAAACTCCTCAGGATACTAAGTTGCTCGAGAATACACTTAAAACTTTCAGCATTGACTGTTTAAGTTTTAAGCTCCTCGGGATACTAAGTTGATCGGGAATCCTCTTAAAACTTTCAGCATTGATTGTTCAAGTTTTAAACTCCTCGGGATACTAAGTTGCTCGGTAATGCTCTTAAAACTTTCAGCATTGATTGTTCAAGTTTTAAACTCCCCAGGATACTAAGTTGCTAAGGAATACACTAAAAACTTTCAGCATTGATTGTTCAAGTTTTAAACTCCTCAGGATACTAAGTTGCTTGGGAATACACTTAAAACTTTCAGCATTGATTGTTAAAGTTTTAAACTCCTCAGTATACTAAGTTTCCAGGGAATACACTTAACTTTCAGCATTAATTGTTCAAATTTTAAACTCTTCGGCCTTAAGAGCCTATACTCTTTGAGTTCCAAAAATAAAGTTGCTCAGTTCCTCAAACTCGAGAGCCTAATTATCCTCAAGTTCCTAGCTTTAATACTATTATTTGATTATTCGAGTTTTATAAGGTAGAGCTTGAATCATTCATTTGATGTTCGAGATTGATAGTCATCGAGCACAAGTACTATTGGCAAAATATTAAACACACAAAATATCAAGATGACAGAACTATATATGATCGAGCATTATACTTGGTAAAACTTAAAACAAATGTTCTGGCCATACTCGACAAATGTACTTAAAAAACATAAGAGATTATTGAAGAGCGGAGAGGGTCCTAATCTATGTCATGGCTAGAAGGCATGTCAACAGCATCTTCCTCCCCAACGTCAGCATCATCCTCGATCAATGTCTCTTCAGAAGCTGACAGCTCAAGTGCATCAGTAACTTCAGGCCTCGGCTGCAAATGGTCAGGATCAACATCGGGAAGTCTCGCCCTTAGATACGCTCGAGCTTACTTAAACATGTAGTTGTAGGAGCCCAATGCATAATCACCTTTAATTGAAGCAAACTCCTCGGACTTCTTAAAGTTCTCGATCGTTGCAACTTGAGCGTCAGCCAACTTGGACTCAAACTCTTTAGTTTTGAGCTCGAGTCCCAGCCTTGATTCTTCAGCTTCGTCCTTCACAACCCCAACCTCGTCCCGAGATCCCTCAAGCGACACTTAAGACCTGAAAGCACGAGCATTGGTTAGTAAAAAAGATCGTCAAATATAGCTTATGCACAAGTAACATTGAGTACTTACCTTCAGCGCCAAAGATTGAAGTGCCTTCGTGCCTTCCCCGAGCTCTGACCCTCTAAACTTCTTGACAAGGTCAGGCAGTAGGGTGTAGCTTTCCCCTTCATCTCGAGGTATAGCCCCGGCAACATCGTATTCGAACTTTACCACCACGGTGGGCGCCTTCACCACAGTAATCGAGGTATAACGACTGGGTTTGATGAGTGGAGGTCGCGTCGGATGGGAAGACTCCTCGACCCCACTCATTGCCTCGGTGTCTGACCCTCGAGGTCGCTTTTTTCCTTTTCTCTACCCGGGAGCCCTTTGTTGGGAAGCCTTGGACTTTTGGCTGGCCGCCAATCGCAGAGCCTGAGGATCGAAAGTCATTTCTTCTGCAAAAATAGCAAGGCATTAGATCGAGGATTGGTCAAGATTCAATAATTAAATAAAAACCAATATATTCAACCCTACCCTCAAATCCTTTTACGTTTGTAAGATCGAGGATGTTATCCCCGAGCAAGTCATCGAGATCATGACATAAAGACTCGAGATACTCCAATTTCCATTCCCAAATACTAAGGTTACTATCCTCGGGCCCAGGGGTCCTACCATCACACCTCAGTATTATACCAAATTCCCTAACTATGGATATAACCTAGTGCTCTTTGTATCTACCCACGAGCTCGGAGTACATGAGGGCTGACCTATTGTCTAAAGGAACGGCCATTGGTATTATAGAATAGCCACGTTCCTCGGGTGTTGAACTCGAGACCAACGAACTACTCGAAGACATCTAAAAGGAGGGAAACTTAAAGTTATCTAAAAGTATCGAGGTCTTACCTTAAACGAACACAAAGCCCGAGGTTGTCCGAGGAGGTTTTAGAAGGAGATAAGTGTCGCACTACCTCAAACCCTAGGCTGAGCAGCCCATATTCATGGCTGTTCAGCCCTTAATTTTAAAGGTTGAGCAGCCCATTTTCATGGCTGTTCATCCTAACTTCGAAGGCTGAGTAGCCCATCTTCATGGCTATTCAGTCCAATTATAAAGGCTGAGCTGGCCATTTTCATGGCTGTTCATCCTGACTCAAAAGGCTGAGCAACCCATTTTCATGGTTGTTCATCCCGTCTCCAAAGGCTGAGTAGCCCATGTCCAAGGCTGTCCAGTCCCACTCCAGAGGCTGAGCAGCCCATCTTCATGCATGTTCAGTCCAATTGCAAAAGCTGAGCATTCCATTTTCACGGCTGTTCATCCTGACTCCAAAGGCTAAGAAGCCCATTTTCATGGCTGTCCGATCAGACTCCAAGGGCTAAGCCAATTGCAAAGGTTGAGCAGCCCATTTTCATGGCTATTCAGTCCAACTCCAAATGTCGAGCAACCCATTTTTAAGGCTGTTCAGTCCAATTTATAGGATTGTTCTATCTAATTTCAAAGGATGGACAATCTTATTCCTGAGGTTGTAGTTCTTAATATGGCTACCATGTGCATCAGAACCCAGAACTTCATGAATAAGTCTCTGGCATGAATGCACGGGGTCATCTATCTTCGGGCTCAAAAACCTCGTGTCCTTCAACTCCTCTCGAATTTACAATCGAAACCTAGTATCGGGAAGCCCTTGATTTACTTATCTGACCCTGGATGCAATGTCCTACTGATAATAAGTTGCCCCATCCTAAAAGGATTCTACTATCGATTTCCCAACCTAGTCCAAACACTTGGATGATATGATACCAGTTGAGTTACAACTCCCAATCAGGTTAGAACTCCTAGGGATTTCAACATTGTAATCCTACTAGGAATGTACTATCTACCTTTATAAATACATCACTCACATTCGTTATCATGGTATGCTTTCACCTAGTTTTTTAGCATATATATTTTCTCAAATTCTCTCTCTGACTTAAGCATTAGAGAGATGACGGGGACACACCTCAACGCCTTTGTTTCAGGTACCGAAAGATCTTGTTCGTCCTCATTCTCAGTCGTCGAGCTTGAAAATCAGCAGGTATGATTTTTGATAGCATCAAGCGGTATCATGATGAAATGATGTAGTTCCTATAGATGTCGGGCATATTTTGTTGGGGAGGTCATGTCAATATGATAGAAGGTGATTTATGACGAGTACAAAAATAGGTACAACTTTACTAAGGATGGAAAATTTATTATTCTAGTACCGTTGACACCACAACAAGTGTATGAAGATCAAATCAAGTTGAAAAGTGAGGAAGAAAAAAGATTGAGATAAAAGAGGAGTGAGATTGACCTTTCATAACACGAGAGCAAGAGAAAAAATAGTAAGGTAACTAAAAGTGAGAAAAAAAGTGTAGAGCCACAAGAGAGAAAAGTAAAAGAGTCTTGTGAGATGAGAGAAAAGTCGAAAGTGAATTTCTTTGCAAAAGAGAGTTAGTTGAAGAGGGCAAGAGTTGAGAACCGACTTATGGTCTTGTTGGTTTGTAAGGAGTCATTCTTCAATCTTGAGCAATCTAACATATTCCTCCCCAGTTTGGCTATTTCTTTGTTGCAAGAATTCGATAACGTGTTCACAGAGGACATGCCTAGTGGGCTACTACCCATTCAAGATATTGAAGATCAAATTGATTTCGTACCTAGAGTTGTCATTCCAAACAACCTAGTTTATCGGAGTAATCCCGAGGAGACTAAAGAACTTCAAAGGTAAGTAGAAGATTTGATGAGTAAAAGGGTATGTGAGGGAGAGTATGAGTCCATGTGCCATGCCCGTACTACTTGTACTCCAGAAAGATGGAATTTGGAGGATATGTGTTGACTACGGGGCTATCAACAATATAACGGTAAAGTATCGTCATCCTATTCGCAAGTTAGATGATATGGTAGATGAATTACATGGATCATGCATATTTAGTAAAATTGATCTTAAAAGTGGTTATCATCAAATTAGAATGATAGAAGGAGATGAATAAAAAATCGCTTTTAAAACTAAACATGGGTTATATGAGTGGTTAGTTATGCCATTTGAACTTACTAATGCACCTAACACATTTATGCGATTAATGAATCATGTTTTACGTGCATTCATAGGTAAATTCGTAGTAGTTTACTTTGATGACATATTGGTATATAGTAAGGATTTAGATGAACATATATGACATTTGAAATGTGTGTTTGTAGTCTTAAGGCAAGAACAAGTTTATTCTAATTTTAAAAAGTGTACATTTTGCATGAAAAATGTTATTTTCCTTGGTTATGCCATTAGTCCTAGGGGTATTGAAGTGGATGAGGAGAAAATCAAAACTATCAAGAAGTGACCAACAACTAAAAGCATAATTGAAGTAAGAAGCTTCCATGGGTTAGCTAGTTTCTATAGGCGTTTTGTAAAAGATTTTAGCACACATGCCACACAGTTCACGAAAATTATAAAGAAAAGTGTAGGATTTCATTGGGGCGTTGAACAAGAATATGCTTTTTATATTATTAAAGATAGTTTGTGTACCGCACCGATTTTATCATTACCTAACTTTAACAATACTTTTGAGATTGAGTATGATGTCTTAGGAATAGGTATTGAAGCTGTCTTAATACATGAATGAAGATCAATAGCTTACTTTAGTGAAAAGCTAAGTGGAGCAGCTCTCAATTATCCTACATATGACAAGGAGTTGTATGCACTTGTTCGAGCTTTGGAGACATGGAAGCACTACTTGTGGCTAAAGGAGTTCGTGATTCACACCGACCCAAGTCCTTAAAGCACTTAAGGGGTCAAGTTAAGCTAAACAAGAGACAGGCAAGGTGGATGGAGTTCATTGAGACATTTCCATATGTTGTCCGATATAAACAAGGTAAAGAAAATGTGGTAGGATACATACTTCTAACGTCTTTATGTTCTAAATTGTTAGGATTTGAATATGTTAAGGACATGTATGCTAATGATCTAGATTTTTCTAATATATACGAATCATGTGATAAGGGTACTATAGATAGATTCTTTAGGTATGATCGGTATTTATTTCGAGAAAATAAGTTATGAGTTCCTAAATATTATATGTTCCTAAATGTTCAATGAGAGAATTACTAGTACGTAAGGCACATATTGGAGATCTAATAGGTCATTTTGGGATTAAGGAAACCTTAGAGATGCTAAGTGAACATTTTTATTGGCTCAAAATGAAAGTAGATGTTGATCGGGGTTTGTAGTAGTTGTACCACTTGTAAAAAGGCGAAATCTAAGGTTTTACCTCAGGATTTATATACACCATTACCTGTTCCTATTGAACCTTGGGTTGATGTGTCTATAGATTTTGTGTTGGGTTTACCTATAACTAAGAAATGAAGAGATTTTATATTTGTGGTGGTAGATAGATTTAGTAAGATGTCACATTTGATTCCATGTCATAAAATCGACGATGCCACCAATATAGCGGATTTGTTTTTTAAGGAAGCAGTGCGCTTATATGGGATTCCTAGAAGTATTGTATCTGATAGAGATGTTAAATTTCTTAGTCATTTTTGGATAATTTTGTGGAATAAATTAGAAACCAAACTATTGTTTTCTACTACTTGACACCCACAAACGGATGGGTAAACTGAGGTAGTTAATGTGACTATGATACAATTGTTGCGCACTATAGTTAATAAGAATTTAAAGAGTTGAGATGATTGTATGCTATTTATAGAATTTGCATATAATATAGAATTTGCATATAATAGGGTCACGCATTCTACTACTTCTTACTTACCTTTTGAAATTGTATATAGTTTTAATCCACTAACACCTTTGGATTTAATTCCTTTACCTGTGGTTGAAAGGGGTAGTTTAGATGGAAAGAAGAAAGCCGATTTGGTGAAATCACTCCATTAAAAGGTCAGGTTGAAAATTGAGAAGAAAAATGACCACTATGCCTCTCAAGCAAAAGCGCGTTACATTTGAATCAGGAGCTCTTTGATATAGGTACATATTCGAGGACGAATCCTTTTGAAGAAGGAGGGGATGGTGTGATCCATGATATTAGTGCAAGTCCAGGTAAGGATCCATTGATCGTTGAGGGAGGACTGATGACTAGGTCGCGAGTGAAGCGAGTCAAGGAAGTTATGTGATTGCTTGCTTAAGCTACAGTGGACAAAATGTCGATCACAACAAGCAAGGGAACAAGTCTAATGTTGGGCTCGAAAGAAGAAACCAAATGGATCAAATTGGTTCAAGCAACAGACGAGGAAGCCATTCTGGGAAGCTATGTGACCGCATAGCATAAACAGGCATGCTCGCATGCCTCTATATTGCAACCAAATGGGGCCTTTTCAGTTGATCTATGCGACCGCATAGAGTTACACTATGCGGCCGTATAGTTCATTCTTGACGCATTTTTTTAAATTTTCGCGTAATCTTTTATTTTAGTTAAAACTCTTGTATGGTATATTTTTGATATCTTTTAAGACTTAAATTCCATTTTTAGCTAGGTTTTATGAGTTTCTTATATAAAGGACTCATTATATTCATTATAAAACTTACAAGTATTGAGATATTATCGCGGGGCTAATTTGCTTTTCTTCTCGTTCTTCATTGTTTTAATTTTAAACTTATCAAGAATTAAATTCTTGCTACGTTATGCATATTCAAAGTAAAGTTTATACGTTTTGTGATCTCGAGTCAAGATATTATTAGTAATTGTCTTGGTTCTTGGTTGAATAATTTATTGGGTCGAGTTTTTCAAACGTTGATTATTGACTTTCTTGGGTTGTTCTAATTTGTCGTGGGTTCCGTAGCTACAATTGTTACTTAGGTTCGCATCATAGTCTCAAACTAAAACTTCTCCATTATTTGTGAATGTCCTCGATTGAGCTGGTTGAAGTAGTGGTAATGAATTCTGAACCTGATTTCAATTTTGATTTTCTGTCATTTCTCTTGCTTTTCTTTGCTCTCTTTTTCGTTATCTGAAAGTACTTTCGATCTTGGGATTTATAGAAAAAAGCTCAATCTCATTAGAATCTTCCATACATTGTTATTACCTGAAAAGAGCAAAAACAAGAGAATTAATTCGTTTAGTTACTAGCCAAAAAAAAACAAAAAAAAAGAAAGATTAATCTAAAATAACTAATAAACTTAAATTAAAAAAATTATTACTCGATAATGGCACCAAAATTTCGTCAAATTTTGCAAGCGTACGGGACCGTTGACAATTAATACGTGATGAGTAATGTGTATCGTCTCAAGGGAATAAAATTCAATTAAGTGTAGTAGTGTATATTCAGATTCAAAACATGTAAACAAATTTGATTTGGTTTTGTAATTATTCTAACTTAATATAAGAAATACGTAAAATCTGGGTTTTTATGTATATGGAATGAGTGTATTGGATTACGAATCCACCTGTGTTAATCTACTTCAATTCTTGATTACGTAATCTGTACTTATTCATGCATTCTTGACAATCGATAAACCTATGCTATTTAATATTCTTTTTAAAGATAAATTAAGTTTATCATAATCATGATTCCATCCTATTTTTAGTTTGAATTTGAATGTCTAGAACGCATTAAATGTCACGATTATTTATATGATTGCTGATAAGTGCGCTTTGCGCACTTATTTATGTCACAAAATATGGACAATTGTCGATAGATATTTTGAAATATGACTTAATTCGATATATTTGTGTTTATAGGACTATATTGATGAATTGAATGAAAAGCACGCGAAAATGAGCGAAAAAGGATCATAATGGAAGAGAATGAAAGTTCGGGGTCCAAAATGCAATTCTTCAAAAGCTGACCCAAATGTCGAATCTAGCATGGAACTGCACTAAGCAGCAAATTGTGAATATCATGGAATGCTAGACGAAGGAGAAGGAGGAAGCAAGGCTAAAAAATAGATGAAACAAAACTTGGGGACCAAAACGAACCAAATGAAAAATATACTCTACCATGCGACCGACACCCTTTATAACCCTAATCTCGTCAAGAAAGAGGGGGGACGAAATATTAGAAAAAAAAGCATTGAAGAAGGGGGAGGAAGGCACAAATGAGGGTTTTCACTTCAAGAATCAGATTTCGGGTTTTAAATTCAAGAATTAGGTGAGTTTTTGCACCCATACCATTATATATAGTCAATTGGTCCCTAAACTTCTCGGTGGCATATCTGGGTCCTTCTTGATATAATTTTGGTCTTTCATCCTCCAAATGCATCTAATTAAGTCTAACTAGTCTCCCATCATCGGTAGTAGGTCCGAATCAAATATTGGAATTTTTTCAATTTAGTCTCCAAACTTTAGAAATCCTTCGTTTTAGCCATTTCTCGTCCATCCAATTCCATGATTTTTCATCGAGTTGTATCTAACAATATATAAAATTAAGTCTCAATTCATCCAAATCAACAATAATTAATCTAGTTTAACATCTTAGATAAGTGTATAAAAACTTATGAGTTGTGTTGAAATTTCCTTAAAAATGTAGCATTCCGCACTTATGTGGTTCCTTGAAAAAGTGTTTGATTATTGAAATGATTTTTTGGGTATTGAGGCAAGCATCGAATTTGTTGGACAAATCTCGAATTTGTGATGCAAATTCAATTATGCTTAGCAATATCAAGTTTGTTGTACAAATCTCGTGCTTGCTCGACTACTTAAAATTCTATATTTGTCCAGTATACTTTACTTTTTGCATAGAAAATTGAGCTTTTCATAACATGAGATTTAACCTGTTAACTCGTCACATGTCTACAAAATTAGATATTTGTCCAACGAAAACCCGTCATTTCAACCATCATACTAGAGATTATATAAGATACCCAGTTCGAAATTTCATTTGAAGATGTATACCATCTGAAACGTAGAATTTCTTTGTACGTCATTTTTGCAGTCCTTGATTCCCTCCTAATATTCTGATGCTCATCGACGAGTTTTTGGGGGCAGTAATCATCTTCTTGCGCACTCCCTGAATGTCCACCCATTGGAACCCTGGAAAGTAGTCTCCTAAATTTGAGTTTCCTTGGAGTTCTGACAATTCCCTGTGTATATCTCGAAATTGTTTGGCTTCTTCACTCATAAAACCTTCTCCGTACCACCTCTTTCCAGCCATCATTTGCATAATTATATTAAGTCCATGTTTGATTCACGTTAAAATTTTTACTCATTTTTCTACTAATTTTCAATAAAATAATATTTTTCATTACATCAATAATTTTTCTTTCTTTTTTAACCGCACATTCTCCATCAATCTACTATTCCAAAATACATTCTTCCAAAATAATGTGGCTCAAACACACCCTAAATGAAAGATCTGAAAACCTTGACCTGAATCCCACTTTCACTGACTCTGATTCCCTGGAAACTTCGTATAATTGCTTTATCAACAAACGGACTTCCTCCTCCCCTATGAAGGAAAGCATGGCAGCCCTAGCAGAGAAGAATTCCAATGCTGTTAGGCATTGTAAGTTCCTCCAGTAATCACCATACGAAGTTGATCCATCGCAGTACAGTTATAATTTAGCAGATTTCCTGCAAGTAGTTTAGGGCGATTTGCAAATAGACATCATTCTTCGTGAAGCACTCTTCAGCTGCCTGAGATAAGAAACAACCACCACTTTTTATGAAACATGACATGGCCGTATCTCTTGGAGAGTTGGTGCAGAGTTGTGTACTGGTTCCTTTAAGAGATGGAGATGACCTATTATAGGATAAGCCTTTGGACCAGGTGGTAGGTTTACTGGAATTCTCAGTTAGACACAATTCAACTTCATAAGAAAGTAATTATGGCCAAGAAGAGAATCAAGTAGAACCAGAATTCATCACCCAATTTTTCTTAAATTCAAGTAGTACCAAAATATGGCTAGCTATTAAATTGATGATCAGTTTGTTTATGTAATCTTGTTGTAATATTCTCCTCTCTCAGATTCTCACAATGGAGTTGAAAAGATCTAAAAACACTTTGTTTTCGAGCATTATCAATAAATGTCATCAAGTCTATGGAAACTGAAAGTGAAGTTTGGAAATAGCCTAACCAATGGCAATTACTGGGATGCCAGTAATTCAAGAATGCAGGTGAGATTAACACTAGCACATAATTCTTGTAGACATACAATTACAAATTCTTGGCTCAAGAACAAGCTCGAGAATCTGATTCTCGGAGTTAAAATGGAGAATTGAAAATTTCTGATATTACTCAACCAAATTCAAGAAATAACTAAAGTATGCTTGATAGTGGCATCTCTTGGTTTGCATATAGCCTCCAAGGCCTTAACTTTAGGTATACTGAAACCAGTGCCTTCAGTCATGTCCACCATTTCTACATTCACTCTCTCCCATTCAAATGCCTGAATCAGTATCCCCAGTGTCAATTCAAGCACCCGATTTGCAATACCTCCGCCAGGGCATTTACGCCTTCCTGCTCCAAACGAAAACATATACCCTTCTTCTTTCTTAAATTCGTGCCTCTCCGGGATAAACTCAGTCGGCTTCTCCACAATCTTGGATCCCTGTGAATGGCCCATAAATTGACTAGCAGCATTGTGCTCTTTGATATGTCATAACCACCAACAGTACAGTTTTCAGAAGCTTGATGAGGGATCAGAAATGGAACTGGTGGATATAAACGTAGAGTTTCAGTGATGACATTTGGTAGGTATTTCATTTTTGGCAGGTCTTGTTCATCGAGTAAACGATCCTCTGGTATGTTAGCATCTATTTCAGCTTTGATTTTGTTGATGGATTCAGGATGATTTAGGAGTAGTGACATTGCCCATTCCATGCTTATTGACATTGTGTCTGTCCCTGCTACCAATAGCACCTAACCATCCGCATATAAACACAGGCACAAAGTTAGACATCAAACAGGTAAATGTAAATTTCAATGTTTTAAAAACCTGTGCGAATGTTGACTCGCAAAAGGTAAATATAGTCAATGAAGCAGTGCTAAAAAATTTGAAAACTGGAGTAGGTCCATTTGAACCTAACTCATCTTGACACATCCATAATGGTACATGACTACTATCCTTATTAAGCGCCTGTTCGGGTGGGATTCTCACTACATTTTAAGCAAAATTTCAATCGATGTAAATGCAGTGGGTCCCTATGTTGCTATCATTATTGATTTATAACAGCGATCATTTGAATTGTCAAATAATGTGGACGTGTAAAATAATAGGATTGTCTCTCCATGATTTTATATTTATACAAAAATGAAGGACAAAATTGGCAATTGGCAAAATTAAATTACATTTGAATGGTCAAAATTTTTGGGCGTTACGGACCGGCAAAGGTGGACCCCATTTCAAAGGTACAAAAATCAATTCTTTGTAAAATAGTAGCGGTCCTAGAAAAAAGCTAAATTTTTCAAGCCCAACTCTAAAACCAAAAATCTACACAAGTTTGAAATAGTTACCAGAATAATTCCTTTGATGAGTTCATCTGTGTAATAATCTGGTTCCTTCTGTTGCAGTGATAGCAAGTGATCTATCATTGTCTTCTCAGACTGGCCATGACTTTCACATAATTTCTCACTCAGTAATCCGCGTCGTTCATTTACCAAATCCTGCACGAATTTATCAAGCTTTTTCATCAAATTTGCAAACCTTTTTTCCAATCCCTGGAAATCCACCCACTGTCAAAATGGCAAGAAGTCACCTAAATTTGTATTCCCACTGGATTCCACCATTTCCCTCATTACAAATCTAACCCTCCTCGCCTCCTCAGAATCGACTACATTTTCTCCATAGTATCTTTTCCCAGCTATAGTCATTGAAAGCACATTGAAAGCAAGCTCAATGAACTTGGACTTCAAATCCACTTTTGATGATCCTCCGTCACGCTTACAACTACGCAAGAGTTCCTTCAAAATCAGCATAAGTTCCCTTCTGCGCGTGCCGGTAAACATGGCAATACGCGTGGAGGAAAAGATTTCTAGGGCGGCCAGGCGACGGAGGTTGCGCCAATGGTCTCCATAGGGGGCTATGCTGATTGTTGTATTGTTGTAACTGAAATGTTTTGTAGAGAGCGTGGACGGGCGGTTCGCGAAAATGATGTCGTTTTTTGTGAAGCATTCTTCGACAGCTGAAGGTGAAGTTATGAGGAGAATTTTACGTACTCCAAGTTTAAGAAGCAATACATCACCATACTTGGCAGAGAGAGCTTGTAGGGTTTTATTCATTGGTTCTTTTACCAAATGAAGGTGGCCTATCAGAGGAAGTGAAGGTGGGCTTGGAGGCTGGTTATTTCTTTGTTGTTTAAGAACAAAAAGCTTCAAAAAGAAGATGATAGCTAATACACCTATGATATAATAGAAAGCCAATAATGTCTATCTTCAACAATCTTCTTTCTAGCTCTCTTTCTCGCTTCTTCAAAAAATGCTAACGAGTGTGTATATATATATATCTCGCAAAGTACATGGCTAGTACTAGAAGATTTTTACTTCGTTTTCTTTCTCAATTTGACATCAACTTGCAACATGTAAATCTTAATTTCAAAACTCTTTATTTTTCATATAAATGATCACCTACTCATGGTGGGTAGGATAAATCATGCCCATCATTGATGTAACGTTCAGCTGTGGGCAAGATAATTTCTACCTAGCATGGGTTATTGTTTCTTATACTGATTTTTAATCATACATTTACATAATAAAATATTTTATATATAAATTCAAAAATTTTCCTTACTTTTTAATTACACATTTTTTAAAAAATCATTATTAAAAATATCTTTTTTTTTATTATTATAATGACCATCAAGCGTGAACTAATATTATACATTTGTGTTCAATAGTGCTTACTTTTGTTGTTTTGGGACACATCACACATGCATGCATGATGATATTCTTTTAAGAGTTAAATAATTATATAATAGCAACTTGGAAATTATTTTGCCGGCCTGCTTTGAGAATAAAGGGTATAACGACAGGAGATCTTATGCATATTACATATTTATGATCTACATGTTTTATTAATATCAAAAATGAAATTAAATATAGATTTAGGAAGATTTTGTTTTGATTTCAGCTAAAAGTGACGATTTTTTTTTTCGAATATAAAATGAATAATTCAACCTCGTGGCAGTTCTAAAAAAATCCATAATTTAAAAGAAAATAAAATAAAGGCAAGATTAAGACAAATCTATACAGCTCACGTATAATCGAAAGCCGCCTAAATTTATAAAACAATTAATTCAAAATCTAGCTAGTTACAAAGAATAACACAGTCTTGAATAATAACTACATTTAGCCCTTGTTTGATTTTTGCTAAAAATTAAAATTTTAGTTGATTTTGATCAAAGTTGACAAAATATTTGATTGAAAAGTTAATAAAAGACGTGGGTCTCATGTAATGTATGTTTAAAATTAATTGTTGATTCAGACTTAATTCTTTACCAACTATTTTAGCTAAACCACACATATCCTTGATCAAGATAACAAGTTAACTAACCATGTCATCAATTCTAGCCTATACATACCTCGTAAAATAAGTAGATATTAAAATTGATCAATTGAATAGTTCTTTTTTTTGGTGTGTGTGTAGAAACCACCGACTTGTACATTTCTCTCAAAACAAGGAGTTTGAATTTAGTTGTATCTATTGCGCTTAAACTAGTTTTCGTCAATCTTATTGTAAGTTGATTTCAACAGCAGCCAACACAAGGCTGTGTACGTTCTCTAGTTCCATTCATTAGATCGGAGAATGTCAACGAAACTTTGTGCACGAGATCAGAGCTTTATCGAGACATTAAATTGGGAATCATTTGCCGACATGTTAAAATTCCGAGATCAAATCAAACTGACTTGGACCAGGCCAGGATGGCCTATGTCATTCTATATCTTTATTTATATCTTGATATAGGTAGATAGTCCGTCCCATTTTACTCATCTACTTATTTTGTGGCATTGGCAAAATAATTGTGCTACATTGTCAGGAAATTTTATTAAGCATTTTGTCAGGTTCACATCGACAACTTGTGATTGGCAGTCGGTCAAAAACTAATTTTAAGGGAAAATAGCAACAACAATCCCTAACTTTTTTCATTTTTACAGACTTTACCTTAACCTTTAATTTGTGTCAGTGAATATCACTATCATTTCATAAATATGCAGTAGAGGTCCAAACAGATTGAAAACCATCCACTTGACCGTTAGTTGACCAAAAAAAGTCATAATTTGATTAATTTTGATTAAATTAAAAGGACAAAATGGTAACTTTACATATTATCCATAAAATAAGTAAAAAAATTAAATTATAAAATAAAAAAAAGAAAAAGAAACTAACAAATCCTTGTCTTCCACAAACACCAGCTACCGCTAGGGGGTGTCAATGAGTTGAGCCAAACCAAGCCTGCTCGCGAGCCGAAACTTGAGGTTCGAGCTCGACTGGAGTAAAAGAGGTTCGGGCTTTTGCTTGGCCAAAAAATTTAAGTTCGATCCGAGCTTTCGGCTCGGACCTTGTCAAGTCGAGCCGGCTCACGAATTTTTTTAATATATATTAAAAACCTGTTGTCCATTGCCTAGTCAGCTAGCTACTACTTAAAGGCAGCATGCGCTGCCTGATAGCGGCAGATATACGCTGTCTTTTATTTTTTGAAAAAATACAGGCAACGTGTAGCTACATGTGTCAAGTCGAACTTGGGCCAACGCCCCAAAATGGGGCTCAACCCGAACCTTGGCTCAATTCCACTGAGTCGAGAGCTGAGTTAGCTCGGGTTTTTTACGAGTCGAGCCATGGGTAGCCCGAGCAGGCGAGCAAAATTGACAATGCTAGCCATCGCTGGCTACCCAATCAGAAAAAAAAATATCGTCATCGCCGCCACCCAATCCGCTTGAATTTCATCCCCTAGCCGAGGTTCTCATTCCACAAACACATTTCACACAATCAATTGGACAAACAACATCATATGGAGCTCAACATTGGCCCTTGAAACCACATGAGTCGTGCAGTCCAACAACAAAATTCGACAACTCCAGTCACACCTACGATTGTGCACCACTACCAGTCGGCTCGCCTTACCTAATTGCTTCAATTCACGATGAGATATCATCCAAAATAGCTCCAATTGATACAAGTCTGCCTTGGGAGCAAAATGAGGTAGTCCCTTCTCCTTTAATTAACGAATCTAGAGCTCTTTTTTCACCAAATTGATAACCCACAATCCCTCAGCAACACCGAACGATGATGAGTATACCATCAATTGATCCAATTGTGTCACAAATTGCTCCATTTTTTGCTTCAAATTCTACCCAACTCCACAAGCAAATGAGGTTCTGGTTTCTTTAATTTCTATTGGGTTTGATTTGATTTCTAATTTTGATATTTTGGTGGTGACGATTGTCTTTGGAAGGTGGTTGAGACTGACCTTTGTGCCCACTAGTGTGGGTGCGAGTTGGAAAAGAAAGTGCCGACCATCGACCTTTCTAATTTTCATGAGGGTAGGGTTGGGGTGGTTTGGGTAAACTTATTTTATTTTTTTTGTTTTATTTATTTAAGTTTATGTAAAAAATGTAAAATTACTATTTTGTCCTTTTAAAATTTATCAAAATTGTGGTTAAGGTCAATTTTTTGGTTAACTAGCCGGTAAGTGGATAGTTTTCATCAATTTGGACCTCTACTGCATATTTATGAAAGGATATGGATATTCCCTGGCACAAATTGAAGACTAAGGTAAAGTCTGTAAAAACTGAAAAAGTTAGGAACCGCTGCTACAATTTTTCCTAATTTTAACACTGCTAATCATAGTTTACCATCTCACTCCGGAACTATTCCCTGACAATATATCCTGTACATGGGGCTTTATCCTTGGTAAAATTTTGAATTTGTGTCTATAGTCAAATCGGAACAATGAATAGTGATATTTGTACAATTTTTGTTGACAATTTTGTTGACAATTTATGTGTTATCAAGATTTGTGTCGTTGATTTAAAAAATAATTTTTAAAATGAATGGTGTAAATCCTTATCAACTCATGATTGTTGATAAAATCGTCAATCATGACCGTACATGTAACGTGATTCCGAAGCAATTTTCATGACAATGATTAAAGAAGTGGGATAAAAGGACAAAACACAATCTTTCATATCAGTGACTCGAATAATTAAAACTATCTTAGAAATTTACAGGTCCACGGACATTAACATTAATGGTAGGATCAAGAAAATTTGTCCTGATTATTGGTGGATAAGATCAGCAGCTAAATATGTTATGATTTGTTCCGTTGGGCATGTTTTGTACATTGCTATGCCTCTTTTGGTAAATTTGTAATTGATTTATAAAGAGTAAATTTTACTGTGTGGATAATGTGTGAATGTAAATTAATGTTGTACTTTGATTGAATTTATAAACGATTTATAAACTGTATATTCAAACGGAAGCTAACTAATAGAAACATGTGATATCTTTGTTCATTATTAAGCTCATTCCATATAATAAATGAAACTTCATGGCATATGTCAAAGTTTGTGCCGCAAAGGAAATTTGTGAAATTGACTTAAACACTCATTTTCTTCGAGGCTATATAGTGTAAATAGATTTTTTTGGAAGCGCGAAAGAAATTTTCAACAATTAGTTTGAATTTTGTGACGGTGGCAAAAAACATTGGATTTTCGTTTAATTGGATAAACCCAAATGCACTTCAAAAAATGGTCATTCAAAATATATTCAATTGGGGAACTCGGAGCTCCAAACATTTGAGTATATTACTTCGAGGGGAAATGAGCTTTTCATAGATGATAAGTATGTTTTTCTACACCTATTAGAGGCTTAAATAAGCTATTATTGAGGAAAGGGGCAGATATTGATTCACGATTATGTAATTTTTGTTTTAGTAAGCAAGAAATCACCAATTAAAAGAGAACAAGCACAAAGAAAGAGAAAATGACTAAAATTGTACAAAAGTGTGAATTGGGACGAAAGTACACAAGTATCAAAAGTTGAAAGACCTCAATTGCAATTTATCAAGGGCAAAAGTGAAATAAAAGTTAAAATTTGAGGGCCAATTACCTTGAGGACTGAATTTCAAAATAGAGAAACAATGGAAGCCTGGCTATAGAGCAAACGGACAGAAGCCAAACTGCCTTCTTGGCGCGAGTGCATGCTGCCCAATAAGGGTGAACGCGGTTCGATTTGGGCGGTTTGTACCATATTTTCAACTCAAATCATTTCATGCAGTTTGGAATTTTTTCAAACCAAACAAAACCATAATTTGCGGGTTGGTTCGGTTTTAATCCACGATTTACCTATTGCATTATGATAATATATTTAACATAAGTTAACATATAAGTTTTAATGAGAACTAATAATGTTAAATGTTAAATTGCATTCATCTTTCCCACGAAACCTGTGAATACATTATTTTCAAAGTTGGTTACTAAAA
>CAIGRN010051110.1:0-10792 GCA_903798345.1 Fraxinus anomala
TTAAATTTTAATTCAAAGTTATCATCTTACTCATTTTAAAATTGATAAAATTTTATTTTTTGAGCCAATTAACAGTCAAATTAACATGAGTCATGTATATAGACCCCATGTGCTAATTTTTAAAAGGTTTGAAATTGTGGGTGAAACAAAGTAATAGTTAGAATAAAGTCTACAAAAAAGTGAAATATTTGGGATGGTCGATACAATTATCCCTTAACTAATTGACATCCACTAAATAAAATAATAACCCCACCACTTTGGGAAAAATCGAATGCTCACAAAATTGTAATGATGGGCAAGCTGTCATGGGTATTTTGGTTAAAATTACAAAAAGATCAGTGTCTTTGAATGGAGCCTTATTGGGATGTTTTATTGAAGTAAGGTTGATCAAAGCAATCATTCTCAATGACACGTGTCAGATAATATTTGGTTGGTCCCTCGTGCATTTGAGCGCTGAACAGATATGAATGGCCACGTCAGGGGTGTATGTGCACCGAATCCAGGTTATCAACTGAACGCGATGGGCAAAACCCACCAACTGCCTAGTATTTTCCTTTGTTGGGACCCACCTGATCTATTGCTATGCCGATTTGTCGCTGGGCAACATCATAGCTCTATGACTCTATCTCACTGGTTTACATCACATAGAAATTGAAAATTTAAAACTCTAATTTTATACTATGAAGAATAATAAAATTGAAGGAAAAAAGAACAAATAATATAAAAAATTTATAGATATTTGTCTAATTACGAGACTACGTCCTCTTTAACCCTACAATATTTCCGCCTAACGAAAAGAAGTTTATTAGAGAAACATTGTACTAACTCTATCTCTTGTTTTGACGATAATTAATAATTCCTAATGAAAACTCTTTATCTATAAGAGAAATTAGAGGAAAATTGAAATTACAAATGTGAAATTCTTAAATCATTTTTTAATGAAATTTTTGGTAAGAGGGCTATGCCTCAACACCCCAGAGAGAGCGTCTTTGTGCCTCCATTCCAACCCCACATAATGATTGTACCGTGAAGATCGATCTACATATATACGAACTCCGTATAATTACAATAATTACATTCCACAATTTATTCATTTCAATTTAACGTATATTTACATTTAGTTCTATACAAGCGAACGTGATGATCTACAACATAATTAATTATAAATATTTTGTGTAATTTCTTTTGATTATTTCTCTATTATTTATTCAACGTTGTCACTAAATAAATAAATAAAAAGTTAAAGAAACAAGTTTGATTTGAGTTGAAAATGCGAACAAACTTGAAATGATGATTTTATTTTTGCTTACACTCACCGAATGTGAGAATCCACCGAAAAGAGCCAATTATGGTGGTCCTACTCCTACCATTGTTGGATCCTTCGGATCATATTTTTCAACTCATTACGGCCCACCTACATATAATTTATAAACACAAACAACTATGCCTTGACAAAAAAAAAAAAATAATAAAGTAATTAAAACATTTCGTTTTCAAGTTGAATTTCATATTAAGTTATTTCAAAATAAGGTTGCTTGTGTAAAGAATTCAATCATGCTACATGTAGATTCATTTTTATATCATGTCATATGACGACATCATATTGGATAGTTTTAAAAAAAAAAAAACCACACACTTTCCCTCCAATAATGTTTTTTAGAACAAGAATAAGTCAATAAAACATGTAATTAGACATGCTACAAACATAATTAGAAATAAAATGAGCAAAATGCGGTCATTCACATTATATGAACAACAACGCTGGAAACTCAAGACGCTAAGCAATCTACCACGTGATTGTCTTCTAAATGGATGAGAGTGACAACAAAATTCATTTGTGAAATGAAGCTCAAACACCTATCCTGAAGTCGACACAAACGCTATGGAACCTTTTGAGACTCGAAATGCAAAATGGCCACCTAATTCGCACAATTACACTCCAACCACAAGCTCCCTTAGTTATAGGTCCAAGCATAATCAATAGCATAGATTTCAACAGCCAACTCAACTTTGAAAGCATAACAGAATCAAAGAAGGATGGCAAAGCTATACAACAGACACCCTTAAAAACCTATACAACTGCGAAATACCCTTCCGCAACTTACAAGACTTGGGCTACCAAAAGCCACCCATTCCGTGTTAACCTTAAGCCAATCCAGTGGAATGGGACACCAAATAATCTCTAAAGTGGGGGGACCTCTAGATGGACGACCAGAAACCATGAACCTCAGAAGAGTCATAAACGCATCCATTGAAATTCATCATCGTGCCAGACTAAAGGGAGTTTGCTTTGTAGGTGAAATGCCAAACTAACGATAGAGCTGCAACATATACAGGCTTCTTAGTAATTTTATACGTTCGCACACTCTATTTTCTCTAAACCCTTCTCTCTATATCTTTTAGTTTGAGGCTTCGCCTCTGGAAGGGGGACTTCCTACCCCAATTCAATAATTAGGTTCCACAACTTAACAAACTTTTGAACTAAAAAGAAATGATCATTGATCACAGGGCCATACAAAGGCTTTCTAAGCGGAAAACTAGAAAGTGATGATGTTTCTTGTAGCGTTTGCCAAGTTGGTTTGGTGAAAAGGATATTAAATGATGTCACAGTTGTTTACAGTTATGGATGTGTTGGAATTGCATTAATTGGATAAGCAAGAATTGTGTAGTGTGACACTTCATTAGAATGTCAACCTCAATGGTCGAATAAGCAAATTTTGGAACCTATAAAGATGGCAGTTGGCCTGAAGAGGGTCCCCACGTATAAATTGTGGTAAAGGGTAAAATCATGAAGTCGAGTACCAGTGCATTAGCATTTAGTGCAAATGATTTCGTCCCAAGCTGGGTTTACAAGTGGTACTTTTTCCGAGAAGAAAATCATAATATATGTCTTATTCTTTTTACTCTATAATTCTTCTTGATATATAGAAAAAACAAAAAATCTCAATTGATATTTGTGTTGGTCCCAAAATATAATGTCATCATCCAACGGGTATCCACAAAGCAAAATAAGAAAAGATTAAAAATAATAACAAATATATTTCACCTTAAATCTCGAAGTTAAATTGTAAATGTGTACTCTATTGAGTATCTACTAAGAAATAAGGCTTAAGTTCTAACCTTACAAACCAAAAACAAGTACGAAGTTTAGATTACACCAAGTATCCTAAAAAATCTAGAACAAAACAAAGAAATCCCCTCGTAACCATGAACTTAACACTATAGTGTTCACCAAGAACTAGTTAAACATTCTATCCTCAAATTGCAAGTGTTTCACTCTTATATTAATCACAAAGAAAGAATTATGATAAGAGCTAGAGAGAGAAAGTATGAGACAAAATGAGGGTTGTTTCAACTGATTGCATAGAATTTAGGGATAACAATGGGGTTGGCGTGGCATGACGGTCATTATTAGGCTTGGACGTCGGGTGGATCTATTGAGATATTTCAATATTTAGAATAACTCATTACACTTCAATTATTTCATAAATGAAATCATTCGGGTTCACGTAATTTTTGAACCAGAAGCGTCCATTTCTATTCGGTTCTACCTATAATATTTTTTTTAAAAACAAATTGTGAAATAAAAATAAAAAGAATTATCTTCTCAATATCTTGCGGAAATAGAAGAAGTAAAATATATTACAAAATACATATTTAAATATTTTCTTAATCTACATCTTTATGCCACCAAACAACATCTAGCATGGTGTAAACACCAAATTACATCCCCAAGAAAAAAGAAAACTAGAAACCAAAATTAAGAAAGTATTAGATTCTACAAATACTAAAAATAACATAAATTTGTTCATTTGAAAACAACATAACAATCAACATTATCGACTTTTCTTTACATCTATCGTATCATTGGGTCATTGTGAATAAATTGTAAAAGTAAAGAAACTTATAAAATGGTACATATTCCATTCAAGCTCCGAGTACCTATTATTCCTATTTAAGAACGAGGAATCATATGAGATCCATTGATTTTCAATTTCGTTTAAAATGCCCTTCCCTAGTCATTACCATCCCCATCCCTTCAAGTATTTTGGACAAGCGGTCGGGGTAGGGTGGACAGAAATAAAAAACCTCATTCAATGTCTCATTTATTATTTTTTAAATATAATTTAAATTTAAAAAATAATAAAATAATAGAAATAGAAATAAAAATATTCAGAGTGAATTTGAAAAATTTAGGATGAAGATCCCCACTCCATTCAAGACCGAGCAATGCAAAACCGATTGAGAGTGGGAAAGCAGAACGGGAGAAGAAGAGATTAGGCCTAGGCATAGTTCGAGTTGGGTTGGGTTGGTTTTGAGCTCCACTCGAAACCTAAGTCTGCTTCAATAAATTTCAATCCAAACCGATCCCAATTCAATCGTTGAAATCGAACCAAACCAATTCGGTCTGGGTTGATTTAGTTTGGTTAATCGATTTGAACATTTGTCTGAGTTAAAAAAACTTACCTATTTTAGGTTCAAAAATCTATTTGCATATATACATAAATTATTAATACACACACACACACAAATTATTACCAAACAAATAATTACATTAAAAAAAAAAGATGCCTACAATTAAATTTGATGTTTAAAAATAAACAATCCTTCTCGATTTTCTTTTCTTTTGGAATTTGGAGGTTTGTTAGAAAAGGTAATGACGATAGACAAATTAATTGAGAAAAATTATATGCATACTTTTATTATTTTATTTTTTAAGTCTAAAAATATAAATTTTAAAATGAAAAAAATTTAGCGGATTGGGTTGGGTTATTGATGGGTTGGTTGCTTGGTTGTTTAAACCGCAACCAACCCAAATCGACTTTTTAATGGTTAAAATTAACTGAATCAAATTGATTTTTGGTTCAAATAGACCAGACTCGATTTGGTTTGGTTTGATTGAATTTTTTGGTGTTTTTGCCCACCCATAGAAGAGATATCATGGATCTCTTATCTTTGCTTGCCCTTAATTCAATGGCCCCATCAGTCCACATGTCATCCACATGTGAGGAAGCGACTATAGAATAAGTCACATTGCATAGTGGTGTTTAATCTTAGAACATCTTTAAAATACTCTTTAAACATGAGATACTCTCTATTTTAAATAATCAATATTTAAAATTATGTTCCAAGAAACTCTTTAAATTAACATTTTAATTTAGAAAGTGAGTTTGACTCTCCAAATTTGAAGAGCCAAACTCACTCTCTATAATTAAATGCATTCAATATATTTCAATTTTCAATGTAGGAAAACAATAAAATAATTTAAAGAAAAGTTAGTTAAAAAAATAATAAATATTTTTTGAGAGTAATAAAATTAAGTGTTAAATATCTTATTGGAGTACTTCAAAATTTTAACTCTCTAAATTTATAGATACTCTTCAAATGATAGAATATACTCTTTAAAAATTGATAGTCTTTTGAAGATACTCTTAACTATACAATGCCAAGGGTCATCGAAGCACTAACCTTTCTGCCTCTCTCTTGTCCGGGGTCAAAGGAAAAAAAATAAAATGTAACAGAACAGAAATGACATAGGGTGCACATTTTGGACTTCACATAATTGGGCCTTAAACTTGAGTCAATTATCCAGCAACCCAACAATTTAAATTTAGGCCGTTTGATTTGTATTTCAATTTCTAATTTTGAATTCATATTCTGTTCTCTCTTTTGAGGATGTTTTTTAAACTTTCTAAAAATGAGTTTAATTTGTCATTTAAAAAAAATTATTTCTCAAAAAAGAAAATTAAAAAATGCGTTTAGTTTAGAATTTTGAAAAATTGTTTTATAATATTTTATTATTAAATTTAATTATTCAATAAAACAGAATAATTTTTTGTTAATATATTATCAAGTAATATATATTAAAGTTGGTGAAGTTTACAATTTTTTTTCTTCTTTAACTAAGGTAAAATAAAAAAAATAAATTAAGTTGACAAAATATAAGAAATAAAAAATAAAAATTTATAACGTGAATTGATAAATTTTATCTCTGTTCGTTTAAATAATTATTTTTGAAAATTTTATGTAAATAATCCTTAAGACCTTGAACAATTTTTTTTTTGTTTTTTACAATTATTATCTTTTTCTAGAACTTTCTAAAAAAATATATAGATCTTTTTATTTTTAAGAATTTTATTTAAATGTATGTATTTTCAGAGTTTTCACTAAATATACTACATACATAAAAAATGCATTTTAGGTTTTATGTTATAAATTTAACCTTATTTCAAAAATGCATTTTCGAAAATACATACCAAACAAGTTTTGAATGTTTTACAAAAATTAAAGATGGTTTGAAAATAACAAATCATCACACCCTTAAATTTTTAGACATTGATTACTAGAAACAATTTGAAAATTACATCACCACCACCACAAATATCTTAAGAAGACAAATATCTACCACCAATATTAGATAAATTGGAGGTGGAGTAAGTTGAGTAGACCCTCTACTATTATGCCTAATCACATTCTCCACTGAATTAAAATGCATACCAAATTTATAAGTGTCTAACAATTATTTTACCGCAACATGGATTTCTGATAGGTGACCAGTGCTTACAAATAACATTACTCATAATGAAATCCAAACAAGCATTTCAACTAGACTAACAACTAAGCCCAATCATATACGGAGGTCCATGAATCATCATCCCTGGCCCAATAAGTTGTAGATTGGGCATCAGATGGTTAACTGTATAACAGCTTTAGTGCTTGAAGGCATCCTTGATGGGCCTGGAGAAGTCCTCATTTCAAACATGCCGTTGTACTATATTTAGTTTAATGAAACATACATATTTAACTATTTGGAACAATTTATAAATTTTGTTTTAATTATTTGTAAGACAATGTGTTACATTAAAATTATCTTACACGATGTGTTCATTTTGTAAAATTGTGTTACACACATTTCACCTCCCTATTTCCAAAGAACGAGTGTTACGATTTTCTCGAAACATTTTGCCATTGAGTTTAGGGGGCTCGAAACTTGAATTATCCATTTTACTTATGAAATTTGAAAACAAACTAAACAACTACATATTCAAGTTAATAAACAAATTATAATTGTTTGAATAAATAAAATAAAGAGAATTGTAATTAGAATAATTGAGAGTAGTTGAAGTCAATGGTGGGCGGAATGGAGTTTATATATAGAGTTTTCAAGCTTTAAAATGAAAATTCATTTAGCCCAATGGTTATTATAATGGGTTGTGTTATGGGTACATAATGCACATCATAATGGTGTTCATAATGTACACATGGCGGCTCCTTATTGGGGGGGTCGCCTGACGCGACAGGTAACCCCCAATAGGGGGCCAACATGTGTACATTATGGACACTATAATGGTGTTCATTATGTACACTTAGTATTTTCCTATTATAATACTAGGCTGTTTCATCAACTGTGCCTTGGCATATTTTTGGCTTTCATAAATCATGATTCTCTGAATTTTTTTGGACCGACCAGCAAGTAGTTGTGACTTTTTGATGGGCGGTGCATAATTATATTCTTTTAAAAGAAATGCGTACATGTAAATATTATAAAATTTTATCTTATTGATGCAAAAAATCGGATAGAATTTCAACTTATTGAAATTAAGATGCGCATCAAAATATGCAAAAAATGCAACTTACTGAAACGTGGAAATTAGAAATAGGTGATATAAAGCGAGGTATATGAATATAAATATCTTTAAGACATATTTTCGTCCTATATATTAGTGCTAACATTATCAAATGAATGTTTGTCTTTTAAGATGCAACACATCTTCCAAATTAATATAGTGCAATATTAAGTTTGCAGGCGAACCAAAATGTTGATAATGTTCTTTACGAATGGAATAGATACAAACTAAATTTGTTTGGGTGGAATTTTATTTCTGAAAATAATTCGTACAAAATTTAATTTCAACAAATTAAAAAGAATGAAATATTTTGAAGATATGAGAGAATTCAAAAATCTATTTTTGTTGAATTGAGGAAATATAGAATTAGGGATTATTATTTATAGATTCTCAAATGTCGTTTCGGAATGGTTGCATCTTTTGATATAAATTAAGGGACACATAACATCTCCATTTTACATTGTTATTGTGGAAAACGTACTTAACTTTTTTTTTTTTTTGCATTTTCACCCTTATTTCCACATTTCATTATGTAAAAAGTCATTTTTCATCCATTTTCTCAATTAATAATTGTAAAATGACGAATATACCATTCTCTTTAAATAAAACAAAAGGAAAAAAATTAATTGCAATCATAGTCCCAAATTTTATTGAAAAACGCAAATGATTCACAAATAAATTATTAAAATGGCAATAAACACATAATGTCCATACATTTCACTATTATTATAAAAGTGTCACTACCTTTTTTTTTTTTTTTTGGCATTCACCCTTAATTACACATTTAATTGTACAAACCATCATTTCTATCAATTTTCATCCAATTCATTAATAAAAAGCTATAATTAATTACAATCATAGTCCCAAATTTTTTTAAAAAGTGCAAATGAGTCCCTAATAAATTATTAAAAAAATTCATTTAAAAAAAAGTGTAAACGAGTTCCAATTAAATTTATATAAAAATTAAAAAAATAGAAAGTGTAAACGAGTCTCAAATAAATTATTATAGAATTAGAAATATTGAAAATATTTTTTTATTTAAATAGGAGGGTATATTCATTATTTCACAGTTCTTTATTGAGAAACTAGATAAAAATGGATGGAAATAATGGTTTACACAATCAAATGTGTAATTAAGGGTGAAAATGTCAAAAAAAGTATGGACATTTTTCGCAATAACGGTGAAAGATAGAGACATTATATACTAATTACCCTTTTAATAATTTATTTGTGACTCATTTGCATTTAAAAAAAAAAAAAATTTGGGAGTATGATTGTAATTAGTCTTTCCTTTTTTTATTTATTTATTTAAAGATAATGGTATATTCGTCATTTCACAATTTTTAAATTAAAAAATAGATGAAAATGACATTTTGCACAATGAAAGGTGAAAATGCCAAACAAATGAAATGTATGGATATTTTTCACAATAACAATGAAATAGAGGGACGTTATGTGCTAATTACTCTATAAATTAATGTGAACCATTTGATCACAGTTTTCATATGTAATGGTCTAAATTGTACCCTATCAAAATGTCATGACTTTTCATAATATACATTTTTTAATTGCATCTCTCTATTTTAAAGAGTGCATTATACAATTTAGAGAGTAAAAAATTTTAGGTACTTCAATAGGCTATTTATAATTAACACTTAGATTTACTACTTCCTAAAAAATATTTATTATTTTTTTCCTATCTATTATTTTCATAGTCAGCCAAACTTACTTTCTAAATTAAAATTTTAATTTAAAGAGTTTCTTGGACATAATTTTAAAGACCGACTCTTTAAAATAGATAATATTTTATGTTTAAAAAATCTCTTGAAGATGGACTAATAGCCACATCCAATATGAAATAACATGACTCTTTGACATGCACAAATTGTATTTAAAGAGTCGCGACTAGTCACCGTACTAATTGAAAACTTTTTCAACCTATATCTATAAAAATTATCCCATAAATTTTAATAGTGACCTAACACAACTCGTGCTCAGCCTAATTAAGCTACTTTGAGCCTAGGTAACCTAATCCCAATTTTTTGCTTGTCATTGGACACATTATCCAAGTTTTTTCACCTTGTAACGTCGGGTTTTCACTACGTTTAAATTGAAACTCGTTATGAGAAATAGATTTAGAAACTCAACGATTTCTTAATTTTTCACTACTCATCCTCTGTTTAGAATGTAGGTCACTAAAAAATATATAAATACGCCATAAATTGTCAATATCACCTTTATATGACTATTTTGTAAGGATAAATTTTTAGCTATTTCTACACAGACATTAAAAAAGTTAATAATTTAACGTTTTATATATATATATTATCTTGTAAAGGAAAGACAACAAAAATTCTGAAAAATCCAAAATTTCTCACTCTCCCCCTCCGCACCTTTGCAGTTTTATGAAGGGCCCCAGTTTCACATGTTCAAAAAGTGTTTTCCACATAAATACAAGACAAGGGAACCAAATATATCCTAGGTGACAAGGGACATTGCATATTTTCAAAGTGATTGGCTTCTCTAATTGCTACACCATACAATTTCTCAACATTTTCTTTTGTATTCATTGCACCCACATCTACTTCTATACATTCCAATGCAAATACAATAGGGAAAAAAAAAAAAGAATTCAGTTCGTTTAATACAGTAGCAATTGCAAAATGCAGACATTGATAGAATTCACTTTTAAAATAGGCTTGCAAGGAAATAGTGTTTAAATTGCTTATAAATCCACAAGACGGACCTTTCACGAGCGATACATATAGATATAGCCTAATTAAGACATAAAATCTCACATCGAATAAAGATGAAAACATAGATAAACTTATAAATGTTTGGGCTATTTTTCTTAATAAGGTTAATCTTTTAAGATAGAATCACAAATCTTAATATGGTATCAGAACCCATTAAACTCTAACAAGCAATTCGATCAAATTAAAACTCAAAAAATGAGCACGCTGCTTGTTCGCGTGAAACCCGCAAGCGTACGAGATCGTTGTATAAGTAATAAAATTTGTGAGTAAGAGTATCGCTCCCACTAGGAATAATGTCTAATTTATAATTCAATAGCTACTATTAAATTCGAAGTGTGTTAATATCAAAAGAGATGGTTTATATGTTTTTTAATACTAATCATAAACTAACAAAACAAATAAAGTGTT
>CAIGRN010051119.1:0-12149 GCA_903798345.1 Fraxinus anomala
TGGGGCGGGATGGGACGAGGCCCTTACCCCGTTTACTATCTTATTTAAATTTTTTTTTCTTTTAAGTTTTTGATAATTTATTTTATTACCCCTATTCATTATGATTGACACAAATAATTTTAATTGTCATTTTCTATTATGACTAATAAAATTTCGTGAAATTTTCAATTTAAAATATTGAATTCTAAAAATAATAAAAATAAAAATTAAACGAGGCGGGGCGGGACGGGACGGGGCAGGGCACCCGTTACGGCGTTACCCGTCCTCGGAGCAAAATTCTCCGACCCGAATATTTGATTAAGCAGGTAATTCCCGTCTCGTTCGGTACGGGGTCCGTGGATATCGGATTTGTCGAATTTTTTTGTCATCTCTAAATAAGGATTTGGTCACCCACAATAAATAATCATGCTTTCACATCAACCATGCTTTGCCAAGGGTATATTATATTCTTCCTCTTTCGAATATCGACATTTGTTAATTCTTGATTAGCCATTCAATTAAGCAAAGAGTGATGGTTTGATAACTATTTTTTCTTTTGTAATTGTCATTGTTTTATGTGTGAATGATTTTATTTTTTATTCATAATATTAAAATCCCAATCAAATCATAACATTTTTTTTTTTTGTCTGTTTAGTTGTAAAATGAGCTTGACTGGATGATAAAAAAAAGTTCAAAATGAAATTAATCTTTATATTGGACCTGAATTTTGACCAAAACGGATGAGACAACTTATATAGTTGGAAAATGATTCAAATAATACTACGAATTGATTTGATATTGCTATGCTTTTAAGAGATTTTGCTGTGCTTTAAAAAGAATCAACTGCGGAATAATCAATTTAAATATTTGATAAACCCTCGTTTCAACATTATTGTATGTTTCAAAATCAGTATATTCGATAAACAAAAGTAATGTATTGTTGTGCCCGTATACAATTACTAAATTGAACATTGATTTTCGTATTATTATTATTATTGTTGATCGCCCATTCACCCGACTAGAGGTGTGGATAACGATGGATGGCTGAGCCATGAGAAGGAAGACTTGTCATATGCTTTAACACACGCAAATCGATGATCTTATTACCATCATTATTGTTGTTATTATTTTCTAAGAGTATATATAGTTGTTTTAAAATGTTATGAATTGCATATAAAAGCATAGTACATATAGCAAAAAACGAATTAATATAATTAATTAAGGTTAAAAATTATATTAAATTATAGATAATTAGAGAAATTACAATCAAAATCTTAAAAGCAGCACTTTTGCTGCTTTACAAAGATTTTTCTTTAATCAATTCTTTAAAAATTTTTCGAATACCTAAAACATGTTTCGAGCGTTAGAAAATGAAAAGTGGTGCACATTTCGCTTACAAACTTTCGAATTCGAAAACTAAAAAAATGTTGTTATTGTCAAGGTTGAACCTCTTGTTTGTCCGTACTCGAGTAAAGAATTTCAGATTCGAAAAATAATATTGATATTTTACATATTTTAGTGCTATTTTTGTAAGTCGTCATTTTATAGATTTGCATAAAGTCCAATTATATTTGCTTCAGCCCAGCAAGTCTTCCTCTCTCTCTGCGTGGCGACTTCCTATTCGTTCCTATATCGTCACTTCCATCACAGACTCAAAGCCCGGTTCACCTTACTTGATGTAAACCGGATCCTTTACCCTCCCGCGCTATATAAACCAAACCGGCCGGCTTATATATTAACCTCAGATTCCGATCATAGATTTGTATTAAACCAGAATTTCTTTATTTGTGTAAAAAAGTATTTAATTACTCCAATTTTGAGCTGAAAAGCATAAATTTTTCTTTGTATCTGTTCAAGACAAAGTAATTTTATAGCTAAATTAAGGAACTGTGATTTTTGCGGTGGAAAATGGATGGGGAGCTGAAAGAGTTGTTGACTGATCTCAAAACTCTCAAAAGTTCTCTGCCAGATCGATCTCTTTACGCTCTGATCGAAAAGGTATTCATTTAAGTGTAATTGTTTGGATTGGTATGAAATTATTATGGGTTATTTCTATATCTTTATTGATTGTTTTTGTATTGATATGAAATTTCGGCCCTAGAACTGGAATTACTACCGAAATTGGATCCGGAAGTGTGTGGGAGCGTATGACATTTTTATATTTCTTTTTTCAGAAATAAAATTCAGGACCAAATATAATTTCGTTGTCAAAAACAAAATCAGTAAATATCAATGTTAGATATCTGGAATAAAGTAATCAAGGCTATCTGTGGAGTCTAATTGAATTGGGAGGTAGAGAGAAGAAATCTAAACAAGGAATTTTTACCTCCAGGTTCCATTGGAGTTCCTGTGGGATACAGTTTTGGTTAATCTAGTTTACATTGTCATATAGTTGATTTTTTAGGGGGTATATCCTACACATTGGCAGTATAAAATAAATTCACGCAAGCAGCTTTAATATTTCTACTGTTGCAGACTGTTATTCAGGTGTCAAAATTCCGAGACTGTTTATAAAAATAAATTTAGTAGACAATGGTTAGAATAGCTACTCTCAAAGTGGCGCAACTTTGACTCTGGCAGATTGCATTGTTAGCCCAAGGCTTACACCTTGAGGTGAGCATCATGTGAACCTTACATCTTGAGGCGCACCATATGTGAGGCTTTGTTAAGAGCTTCGTAACATATGCTTCGATCGCCATTTGTCAAAATACCTGATTAACCTTTATGAACATTAGTTGTTTGAGACGTAACTTCAGAATTATTATATGTGATGACAATGGTTAGAATATCTACTCTCACAGCGGCGCAACTTTGACTCTAGCAGATTGCATTGTTTGCCCAGGGCTTACACCTTGGGGTGAGAGTCATGTGAGGCCTTCCTTAAAAGTCTCAAACCTTATGTCTTGAGGCGTGCCATACGTGAGGCTTTGTTAAGAACCTCGTAACTTATGCTTCGATCGCCATTTGTCAAAGTACCTGATTTAACCTTTATGAACATTAGTTACTCGAGACGTAACTTCAGAATTATTATATGTGATGACCATAAAACTTCGTTGTTAAGTATTACTTTTTATGTGTTGTATATATAGTATCATCATGTATGGTGTTTTGATATGGTTGTGTTGTGTTTGTAGATGCAATCATGTCTTGAGCATCTTTCTACAACAGCAACATCAGGGCCAGTGCAACGTTCAAAAATCAAGGTTGTTGTATTGCAAATTTGTATCATTAAATGCTCTATCCGAGTGAAGCGATAAGCTCAATAAGATGTGCATGCCTGTTATTGCATTTCAGGATATGAGCGCTGAGGTGGTTGATAGCAATCCCTACAGCAGACTTATGGCGCTTCAGAGAATGGGTATTGTGGACAATTATGAAAGAATTCGGGAATTCTCAGTTGCCATAGTTGTCTGTACCTAACTCCTCTCTTTTTGTATCTGTTTTATTATCCTTTTGCTTTTAGAAAAGTTTAGCGCGCTACTTTGTAATGAACATTCTTAATAATGTTAATTATTCTCCAAGTATAACAATAACCTAGCTTTTCTGTTTTTACTGTTACTTTACAATGGAGAATATTTACATGTATCAGAGAAATTCATGCCTTTCAAGCTTCCTCCATTGTTTGATTTTGAGCCTTTAATCTCTCTAATGCATTTACTTGTAGTCTGTGGGTTAATATCTTCTGTAATCTTTGTATTGGTATCTATACTGAACTGGCAGATTGTGAACTTGTGATTAGATTCTACTGTTTTTATTACAGGGTATAGGTGGTGTTGGCAGTGTTGCAGCTGAGATGTTGACAAGGTGTGGTATAGGTCGCCTTTTGTTGTATGATTATGACACAGTGGAGTTAGCTAATATGAACCGGCTATTTTTTCGTCCAGAGCAGGTGTTCCTTGAGAAATATTTTCAATTTTTGAGATATGAGTGTTTCTCAGCAGCTATAATGGTTGCCTCATGAATTATTTAGGAACCTCACTTATTTGATGTTGATTAATCTTGTTAAGAATCTTCACCCATAGACTTTGTTAGTTTACTTGTTATGACTTACACCATAAGGGTTCTAGGAGAAACGTAATATCTTTTAAAAAAAGGCTAGGTTTTCGACCTGTAATATTTTGTGAATTTTTATTTTGGAAGAAAAGAGAGAAATGAACCAGTAGAAAAGTGTAGTTGAATTTAAGAGGTGTGATCCATGTGGAAATAATTACCTTTTCTAGTTTGAATTGAAAGTGCAAGAAACCTGGGAAAACATACCGTTGAAATACTTGTCATCTTCCAACTCTTTCGTACGAGATTGCAGGGTTGAGTAAAAAGTTATTCCTCCATTTTTTTAGAGAGATTTTCTTCTTTTTTCCGCTTTATTCCTATTTCAAACATAGTATCAATACATTTTGTATTCGCTTTTTGTAGGCTGGCATGACAAAGACAGATGCTGCTGTCCAAACTCTATCAGACATAAATCCTGATGTTGTACTTGAGGTGAAGTTTCAGCAATCATTTTTTCCTTTTGCAACTCTCACATTCTCTCGCGGTCTGCTTTCTCTAGTTATTTTCTTTGGCTTCTGCGGTGTTGATCAATTGATTTTGTTTCTCAGAGCTATACATTAAATATCACAACAGTACAAGGCTTTGAAACTTTCATGTCAAGTCTTAGGAATAAATCATTCTGCCCAAGTGAAGAAGGTTGTGGAGTTGATCTTGTTTTAAGCTGTGTAGATAATTATGAAGCAAGGATGGTGGTGAATCAGGTAAGAGCAAAAAAAATCTATGTCAAACTTTACAATATCCACAGTTTTGGTTAAATGCCTTGTAATTTCATTTCTACACTATGCGGAGCTGTATTCTTATCATATTAGAAGAATCTAGAAAATTAGATGTGCTGTTCTTCTTTTGTACAACTGTGAATTCTATTGCTAAATTATGTCGTGTTGCAGGCTTGCAATGAGTTGAACCAAACATGGATGGAATCTGGTAAGTAACATGATATTCCTGCTATTTGTTACATATTTCATATCTGTATGAAACTTGTTTTGCTTGATTGTATGCATCATGTTGGGTGCAAACATAATGTTATTTCGAGAACTGTAATAAGAGAGGTGATTATAGATATAAAAAGAAATGTTTCAATTCTCAAGTGTTGTCTCCATTTCATAAATGAAGACTTGATCTAGTGGCTGAAAGGTTTGAGGCTATCATTATTTGTTACTAATACTACTTGAATAGCTAAAAATGCTTCATCCACGCTTAAATTATGAAAGAATAGTTTCTTCTTTACAGTTATTTATGCCATTGCTGATGCTATACTCGGTGTTGACAATGGCAGTGAATCAATGTACATTCCACTTTCAAGCAATAGAGTTTTTTTTTCCTTGCGGTTATTATTAATTTGAACCCCTGCACTTAACCTACAGAACTGAAGATTAGATAATTAATGACATAAAGACAACTCTCTCTCTCTCTCTCTCTCTCTCTCTCTCTCTCTCTCTCTCTCTCTCTCTCTCTCTCGCGCGCGCGCACACACACGCAGATAGGAAAGGGAAGAGGAAAAAGTTATGAAAGTGCCAGGGGCACGTATTGCATCTCTTTTAGCCTGTTGTGACTTGTGAGCATATGTATTGCATTCTTATCATACCTGCAAGGCAAGGCAGCTGTTTTGATTTTTTCCTTTGCGATGTCTATTGTGCTTGGATTTGCTTGATGTAATTGAAGTAGACCCTGCATATGACTTTGGGTGCACATTATATGTATTCCTTTCTCTAATTGTATATGCATAATATGCTAGGTCGAGCTGCTTTAGAAATTTTAATCTGTGTATCAGTCACAGTCTGTACATTCGAACCTTTTATAATTAACCATCTCTTTTAACAAATAAAATTTCTGGGTACTTACTTCATTCTAAAGCAATTGTTTTGGGGAATTTCCATAGCAATTATTTTTTTTCAAAAGATTATTTCATAGAATTTTTTTTTCAGACGCGTGTTTTTCTGTGCATGTCTGTTACATGTTAATACTATTTATAACATCAATTTGACTAAACCTTTTAGTGTGACACTTTATATCTTCTGAAATTCCTGTACACTGAACACACTAGAAATCTATTTGTTCATTTTCTGAAAATATAAAGAGGATCTCTACTCACTCTATGCTAAGGTCTTGGGAAGCAAGCCATCTCAATTTCTTTGCAATCCTCCATACTTATTTCTTGGCTTTTGTTGTATCATGAGGCTTGAATTGTTGGTTTAGTTGAATATGCACCCGTATACGCTCAAAATGCATGCTCTAGGACCCAATAGCAAAGTGAAGTCATCCTCTTTGCTCTCCCAGTCAATAATTTTGCTTAAGATCACACATGAAATTTATACGAGAAACTTTTGTGGGTCGTTGGCATATTTGACACACCCGTTGATACGAATTATGTTGGAGTGTATCGAAATCGGATAGCACCTTAATCATCCACAGTGATTTTTAATTTTCTCTTCTTTGGCTCACTATGTTACACCGACATTTCGACTAAGTTAGTGTGCCTCTGTCCATGTTTGACATGTGTCAAATAACGACACTCATCGGACACTTTGTCACGGTCATTTTTCTTTATTTATAGAATTATTATATATTTTTAACACAAAATTATTATTAAATAACAAATAGGTACTTATATTTAAAAGACTTTTAACTAGAAAATTCATAAGAGGTATAAAATTAAATTTATATTATATAAATGAAAAATTTTAAGGAATTTAATCAACGTGTTGACAATGTGCCGTGTCATTATTTTTTTTTAAAATCGTGTGTCGGGGTATCCGACACATGTACACACATATCAGTATCAGTGCATCATAGTTAAAATATAGGATTTATATATTTATTCAACTAATCCTCACGTGGAATGTACCTCAACACTTTTTGTGCAGGTGTATCTGAAAATGCTGTTTCAGGTCATATACAGTTGTTGGTTCCTGGCGAAACTGCCTGTTTTGCATGTGCGCCTCCCTTGGTAGGTTTATTATCCTTGGTGAAATTTTCCTCATGAAGTTGGTTGGTCTAAATATTGGATTTTTTTTAATAATCTTTTTGCCTTAATTTCTAACCTACATGGTTATTGCACTTGATTCAGACTGTGCCTTTTTCAAAAATGACAACGGTGCTTAGCAATTTATCATAATAAGTAGATTAGTTATATTTTTAGTCATAACATTACCATGTGGCAATATTTGCTTTTGTTTATAAAGTAAGTTTGGGAAGTGTTTTTAAATGGTTTAAATTATAAACAGATAGAGATGAGTGTGGATAAGTGGGTAGTACTTCTAGATCCCTCGAAATATGTGGACAAAAAATGGCTTGAGTATTTATAGACAGTTTATAAACATGAGCCACATATAGGCTACTGTTAGCAGTTTCCTGAAAAAAAAAATGATTTTCTTAATGTGCAATCTGTACTGTAAAATGAATAATCTTTTGTGCCTGGAACTATCCATCTTAGGTTGTAGCATCTGGGATTGATGAACGTACATTGAAGCGTGAAGGGGTTTGTGCTGCATCTTTACCAACTACAATGGTAATAGTCTTGGTTGAGCTTGTGTTAATATCAATATTCAAGCCCTTGAAATGACAATTTATCCTATTGTTCTCGAGGTTCATTGATGTTTATTGATCAGAATTAATAATCAGATCTTGTGATTCTTTTTTTTCTTTTTTGCCTCTCAATCATCTAATGATTTTCTTATGAATTAAAATTGCGATTCTTCTCTTTCTTATCTTGAAAAAAAATTGATTGTAGTAGTTTCAATTTTTCTATACAACTTTCTATTTGTCATGTTCAATTCTTTTTGTATATAAATGTTTAGACCACTAGATGGTAAGTTAGTAGCTGCTTATACTCTAATAAACATAGGGTATACAATCTTTTTTCCATGATATTGTCTTTCTGACTATCTATTTGACTTGACAGGGAGTTGTTGCTGGGCTTCTTGTACAAAATACACTTAAATACTTGCTAAAGTTTGGTCACGTCACCCCATATCTGGTAAGTCTTGAACAAGCTCCCCCACCCCCACTCACAACAAAAAAGACCTACAGGATGTGGGAATCCTGTTCAAATAGAATTTCATGTTTGTTATTGTGCTGACTTGCTATTGCATTCTTATTCTTATAGGACACTCACATGACTTATCCTAAACCTTCAAAGAGTGTCGGCTAATGATTTTATGTGGTTCTTATAGGTGTTGTCTGACCATCGACTCGAATCGATTCTTGAACAATCACTTTATTAGAAGGTAAAAGTTTTCAAAAGAAAGAGAAAACTAAGAACAACATATTTAAACTTAAAATCTTCAAAAACCAAAATAATGTGATTGCAAAACATCAGTAAATCGTAACATAACATTATTAAAATATTTTATTAGCCACCGTTGCGTGCTCGCCCAATCTTTATCCGTCTCGAATCACTGATTAATTATTACCTAGAGAAAAATTCATGTTTCATTCGAGATGATTATCTCAATAAGTGAAATAACGTAACACGAAAAATAAAAGTCCATGAGATTCGTGAACATACTTGATGAGACACAAAGTTATAAGAACTGAACTTTGTGGTTCTAATTTCGTGCGTAGCACTGCTAAACTTTATGATTTCATAACATAATCATAATATTGACTTCTGTAACTTTAAACAATGAAATATGTATATTTCACTTACGTTGAATCCGATGATCGTATTAACACATAGGAGAATTGCGTTTTTGAAACAAATGTTCGTGTATGTTTGTGAAGGAATATATATATATATATATATTACCATTTTCATTTTTTTTTTTTTTTGTATAATTAAATAAAAGGGAAGTTTCTTTAATTGATTCTTTTAATTATGGTAGCTACCAAAATTTGCATCCAATTATTCCTTACCGTAATACAAACATGCAATAATTATTTCTTACCATGTATATATATATATATACACCATAAATGTTGGTTATTTCGAATTTGCATGTATAGTCCCTCAACTATGGACGGGTATGAAACTTGGCCCCTAAACTTTCACCAACGTGCAATATGATCCCTAAATTATAGTTGATGGGTAAATTTGTCCCTGAACCTTAGTCTCTATATAAATTGGTCCTTAAACTATGGTTATCGAGCAACTTGGTCCCCTATACTTAGGTTAATGACAAGTAGAGAATTTTAGGTTATTGTATGACTAATTACCATAAGCCAATTGATCCCTGAAGGCATGTATGGACGACTGTTTCTTTGCATCTAATATTGTGCCTTCATCTACAATGGATTTGTTGGTTGTGTTAGAAATTTCAGTTGATCTCTTACAGGGCTTTCATGATAGCAGTTTCGATTTTTGGTTTCATTTTTCAGTTTCATAACATTTCTCAGAATTTATTTTTTATTTTTTTGAGTGAAATGGTGGTTCCATATGTTGAATTATGGGAGTGTCTTTTGGCTGACCTATGTTAAGCAAATCTCTGAATAAAGTGTGGGTAGGTTGGTTTTCTTGAAATTTCAGTTATTAAACTTGTAGTGCTTTCATGGCACCATTTTCGATTTTTGGTTTGATTTTTCAGTTTTAGAACATTTCTCAAAAAGAATTTGATGAGTGAAACGATGGTTCCATATGTTGAAGAACAGCAGTCTTTTTGCTGGTGCATGTTGAACAAATATTTGTATAAAAATTACATTTAAGATCTACACCCAAAATAGAACTTCCCTATGATCAGGCTACATTAATCCATGCGATTGATTGAGCTGCCAAGGATGATTCCTAAATGAAGCATCATTTGGATCAGTCTTGTAAAGTACCAATTGTATCAGTATACAAGAAATAATATGAAAAATCAAGATCCAACTTTTTTCCCACCAATTAATTTGTCTCCAGCTTCTTTGCCACCTCTCAACCCTTGCATATCAAAATTCCCAAGTCGACCTTGTCTGTCCATCTAACTACCTTAGAAGGCCTTTAATTGAGGTTGTATCATATGATTCTCTTAGTGGAAGTATTGGACAGGTAAAGTTGGGGCTGATTGTGCTAGTTTCAATATGAGATGTAGTGAATATGAACTTGCAATCATTTTGAGTCAGAAATAAGACTACCAAATATTTTAGATGATTTTCTTTCTTTTGTGCATAGTGGTCTTCTAATGTCACGCTCTTCCCTCAAATTAAGCTATAGACCAACCACGCACTCCTATGTACACATCTATCTATCTATCTATCTATCTACATAACTATGTGCGTATACACATACGTGCTTGCAATACATAGTTGTGTGTGAGAGAGCGTGTGTGTCTCATTTTGCTTGTTACTTGTTTTCAGGGTTATAATGCCCTCAAAGACTACTTCCCAACAATGGAAATGAAGCCAAATCCTCAATGTTCTAATTCTGCTTGTTTGGAGAGGCAGGTATAGTGACCTGGATTTAAGACTCTCTCCATTCATTAGAGAGAGAGTGTGTGTGTGTGTGTGTGTGTGTGTGTGTGTGTATAATGCTGTTTCATTTCAATGTTCAATATATTTCAACTGTGCAGAAAGAGTACGCTCTTGCGAAGCCTGCCAGGGATGCTGCTGCGAAAGCCAAGATGGAAGCAGAAGCACCATCAGAAACAGAGTGCCTACATGAAGATAATGAATGGAACATAAGGTTACTCTTTGGTTGATTTTTCATTTTTCATTTTGGCCTTTTGAAGAAACCTTGTCTTAATTCATTACTTTCTAACTCTCCCAAGTCAATGATTTTATCCATTCCCAGATCCTCTTTACTTGCTGTAACCTGGTAAGCCCCTCCTCATTTCCTGGGAGGCTACTGACAACTATATTTATCTTTGTTGTGATTCAGCGTTGTCGATGACACTGATTTGCAAGGCCCAGATGTCGGAAAAAGTTCAGGTTATTTGTTTCATTTTCTATGGCTGCATCGTCTCCCTCTTATGTGTGCATTGTTAAACTTGAGTATATACATTTTACAAAATATTCAAATGGGTCAAGAAAATATTTCTTTTTAAATCGAGTAAAGCAAACAAAAGAATTCTTATATATGTCATGTTATACTGTTTGAACCCCATTTCTTCCTGAGAATGCATTTTGGAATAGTAGATTGACGGAGAATGTGTAGTTAAAAAATAAAGAAAAGTTTTGGGAAAACGTGTAATATTATTTTATTGAAGAATGTGTGATTAAAAAAAAAAAAAAGAATGTATTTTGGAAATAATGGGGATCAAACAAGGGCAGTGAAAAATGAAGATGTAGTCATAATTTCTTTCAGGGACGAGTTAAAATACATAATATGTATGTTGAAATAGTTCATTGATTGCTTTTGTGAGGCTTTTACGAACAAAATTCCTTGATTTGTTTCAAACTTCTGACATAGAACATGAAATGACAGAGCTGCCGGAGAATTTACATTTAAGGAAAAAGATAAAATTAAGTGGTTGAGAAAACTTGCTTTGTAGAAAGGTGGACTAATGGTCATCCCATGTTATACTGTCAATGGACTTCTGCACCAAAATTTGATACCTATTAGGAACTGTCCTTTCGTATTACAAGAGAGAGAATGTCAAGGCTTCATATGATACAAACTAACTATACTGATAATTATACTTCTTTACTAAGTATTCTTGGCAACCAAGCTGGTCGTTTACTACTCGTATTTATCTGCCAAAAACATTTATTTTAGGTGCTCTGCCAGAGGGTCTCATCCACGAGCTTCCAAGTGCAGATGAGGTTCAAAAACCACCAGTCTCAGAGGAGACCGCTAACCCGGTCGATGACCTTGAAGATCCCAGTCGATGACCTTGAAGATCTCAAAAGGCTGCTCGAAGCCCTTAATGCTGACTAGTTTGTTCGAATGCCTTGGAAGTTTTATCAGGAATTCGACTACCCCGATGCTGATCAATGATCTTTACATTGTGCTAACATTTATGAAATATTATGGTTTTGACAATTCAAAGCCATTTTTCACTAATATTGGTAGAATATAGCTGATTAGGAAATAGCAGATGTGGACGGCCATTTAATATTTTATGTTCTAAATATAGAGACGAGTTCCTTTTGTTGCCTTTGTTTTCCATTACATAAACACCTTGAGATGTCTTGTATTTTATGGACTTTTGGATGGCATTGACGGTTATTTTTTTTTTTGTTGGGTTGGGGGGGGGGGGGGGGGGGGG
>CAIGRN010051119.1:12269-24202 GCA_903798345.1 Fraxinus anomala
GGGGGGGGGGGGGTGGGTTTGGTTGTAATATTAATTGATGTTTCTATTGTTTTCTAGTCTAGAATTATTTTTATTCTATTTCTTTAAAAATTTTAAATATTGATTATTCAAGTTGTCGTCATATAGGAGTGACAAAACGGGTTGGGCAGCCTAGTCGTGGCCTGGCATGTCATTGCCTGCCTTGGGCATGGGTAAGGGCCCCCATTCATCTACTCATCATAAAGTGCTTGTACGAAAAATTAAGGCTTATTTTTTTTTTTTTTTTTTTGATCGTCATATAGGAGTAATAAAGTGCTTATTACTTGTAGGACATGTTAGTTTGTGGCACTTGATAGTATGATGAACAAAAAAAAAAAAATTCGTGTTTCTTTTATTCATGTATTGTTCTTCTTTACCCAACACGTCAACAGGTCTTTGTGACCAGCATATCAATCAAAATAAAGACTACTTAAGAAAGCATCCGAGGAATGGAAAACATCAATCATCCAAACTTGGTTGAGATTTAAGAAAGCAAGTCTTTAAATTCTTTTGACATGGTATGTTAGACTAGACATTTGCATTCGACAGTTCCTTCCCTCCATGTGTGTGTGAGTGCGTACAAGAGAGATGGAGAGACGATACACTCTCATGCCATCACCACCCACCAGAGGAAATTTACACCAGTTCTTACAAATAATGGTTGGATGATATACTAACAATTCACTATGCAAATTTCGACTTCTAAATGATGCGCTAACAACGATATAAGAAAAAATATATACATAAAAATGAGACGTTATGATATTTTGTGCTTTTAACAAAACTTCTAGTGTTTTGCCCCAAAGATGATAAGTGATCAACCTTTTTTTAAAGCAATTGAAACCAATTTTCATCGATATTAAGTCTCACAAATCTCGAGATTAAAATTTGGGAGTTCACAACCCATTTTAATTGAACAAAAGTAAAAACAATATGGCTAGCAAGAGCGTTTGCTACAAAATTTGCCTTTTGCCTAATAGTGGTGCATTTTAAAGCAGGAAAAAATAAAGAAACATATGAAATATTTGCAATTAGTGCACATTCTTGAGCATTGATGGGAGGATTCAATGCAAGAGATTACCAGCTTGTGAGCTTTATCAAAACGCTGCCCTCAAAAATAGCGTCACATTGGGAAGAAAAAGCCATGGAAAAACTTTGAGAAGCTTGCAAAACCATATCATCATGTTCTTGAACTTTGAGAAGCTTGCAAGTCCAAAATGCTCGGTTTTATGTATCAAGTATTAATTTTGTTAATAAAGCTATAGATTCAGGACAAAATTCAAATTAAAGGATTGACCAGACCTGTGTTTTCCTGTGAAATTTCTAAAGCACGGAAGAATTCCTTAGTCACAAAAAATGACATGTATTTCAAGAGCACGGTTGGTTAAGCTTAAAAGAAGTAAAAGTACTTCAAAGCTACTTTTAAGCATAGCCAAACATACGTAGCTTAGAAGTTACTTTATTCCAAAATGTAGTTGCCAAAAGAAGTAAAAGTAACTTTTTGTTAAAAAAATTATATTTAAAAAGCAAGTCTTTTATTACTTTCTTTTTAAGTACTGTTACTCTTTTTTAAGGTTTAGCCAAACATACTCTTAGAGCAAACAGGGAAAGAGCTCATGTGAATGAAGCATAGCAAGAAGATACTCATATAAAGAAGTTAAAACAGAAAAACCCTTTATAAAGACTGGATAAAACATTATACATCGGTACCAAAACTTTCCTAATGCATTCATTTTCTGTACAAGACAAACATTTGCAGACGATATTACGATAAATATTGATTCAGACATTGTTTTAAGTTTTGAAAAGTCACAGGCTTTGACACGAAAGAGTCCATACCATTTGCAAAACACTCGTCAGCACTTTCTGATAATGCATTTGCCGTCATCTGCAAATGCATCAGATAATTTATCAACTAGATATCGCGCCAGATTTCTTGTGCAGTAATCATAATTGGCAAACAAATAAAAAATGCCGCCAGTTTTAACTGATGAAAGTCGAGTGCTTACCGCTATGATAGGAATCCTCTTTCTATAATTTGTGAGTTCTCGTGAATTTGGTGTAGAATCTGCAGGAGGCAATCCAAGCTCGATTCCAGCCTTCACTGCATCATTCCAACTACCAGTTTCCTCAAAGGATCGAATCAGTTTTGTAGCTTGAAGACCATTCATTATTGGCATGCATACATCCTGTAAATATTCCCCATTTATAATTGAATATAGTCATAAAAATGAATGCTAAAAAATACAGAACATATAATCAAATATTTACGCCTCTGAGCATGAATTATACAAGAGAATGTACAAATTTAAGGGGGTTGGGGAAGTCACCATTGCCATTAGTACGGAACTACATTTTACATATGTTCTGATTTACAGTACGTACCATTAGAATGAGCTCATAGCTGTTGCGTTGAACTGCACGAACAGCTTCTGCTCCGTTATTCACAACATCTATGCTGTGTCCCAATTGCTTCATCATTGACTTAGTTACCATAATATTAATCTTGTTATCTTCTACAAGAAGGATCTTAGCCTTCAACTCGGGTTTTGGGACTTCTGGAGTGTTGCTTGAAGAACACTCAGAACTTCCATTGGACTGAGTCTGTGCATTACATTTTACTTCTTGAGAACCAATTGAATCTGAAGTTTCACCGGTAAAGGAATTGGTGGATTGAGTATAAGGATTGAAATGATCATATCTTCTACCGGGATACTGTTCGTGTTTCGCAGTTGTACTAAGGTTGTCTGAATCCGAGCTATGCCTCAGTGAAGTTTCGGCTTCGTATAATGTCTCAATGCTGCCACCTATTGATCTGGCATCTTCAACTGAGATGTTCTCTTTAGATGTAATGTTATAAGAGGGCAATGAATAGGAGTCTGACAATCCACTAAATTTAATGGAGGCATTAGATCCACAACCAGGTTGTGAGAATTTTTGGGTCCATCCGGGGACTAAAGAAGAAAATAAAGAACCCAATGTTCGCGGTGGGAACAGGAAAATGCCAGAATGTAAATCTTCGTCATATGCATCGTCCGGGACATCATGGTTGGCCATATCAGACATTTCATCGGGATCATCAGAACTATCACACACTGGCGAAACCTTGCAAGGTAGTACAAACGTAAAAGTCGACCCATAGTGTTCTTTACTGGATACAGTGAGATGTCCACCCATGAGTTCAACCTGTTCATATATGCAACAAAAATTTACTGTTTGAGAGAATACTTGCCAAAAGCTTCATCTCAGAATACACTAATAAATAAGACTACGTCAACTCATTGACATAATCAAGCACAAACATATATACTCACAAAATAAAATAAACAACTCAGAATGAACATTAATTGAAGTAAAATTGCTTTCATAATTCTACTTCCAATTACTTTATGCAACATCAAGTAAATTGTGACAAAAAGTGCAGCAGAAGGCCATTATAGAGTACCAGTTGTTTACAAATTGCTAGGCCCAGTCCAGTCCCACCATACTTCCGAGCAGTATCCGCACCAACTTGCATGTACTTCTTAAACAAAGTGGGCATAGCATTTTCTGTTGCACCAAGATTTAGAAAGGTAATATCCATTATTAATATAGACATCCATCAATTACAGATCAAACAAAAATAATTGCACTAAATGGCATTTGCACTAAAACCATGCTTCACTGATCTTAGAAGAAAAAAGTAAAAATCAATAGAAACTAACTATATTCAGATATGTTATGTAACTTTCACGTAAAAAGTTTATTTGCTTCGAAAATTATACTTTCCTTACTATCAAAATAAGTAATTTAAGTCTGTCCAGTTGTATTCAATAAGAAAATTGTTTACTGTTAAGCGTACTTATTTACTTATAAGTGAACCTTTTAAACTTAGCCAAACATGCCATAAAATTTTTCAAAGCATGTATTCAAGCAAAAGAAAGAATTTGAGTATATACCAGGTATTCCGATCCCTGTATCATAGACATCACAGCATATCCACACTATTGTTTCTTGAGTATTGAGATTGCTCTCTTTGTCTTCTTCAATTGTTATCCCGTTTCTTTCCGGGCCACTGGGTTCATTTTTATGTGTATCACTTCCACAAGTATCTTCTCCATCTTTAGGTCTATGAGTACCAATTTGATCACCCATACTCTGAGACACTGATAAGCACTTCTCTTCTTTCTTTATATTTGCTAAAACTTTTGATTGATCAGAAGAAATCGTCTGATCAGATCCTTGTTTGATTGCATTAGGCGGCTCTGCTACGACATAAAGCTTTATACCAACCTTGCCTTCATGAGTAAACTTGATCGCATTGCTGTTAAACACAAAGTTTGAAGTGTTCATGTGCAGGACATCAAATTTTGCCTTTCAATCAAGTAATTCATTGTTTTTCACAATAGCAACAGTGTGAAGAGTCAAGCAAGTCGAATAATTCAAAAAGGACATATAAAGATAGTTGATTGTAATTTTGATAATTATCTGCTTTCAAAAGTAAATGAACAAATGAAGGGGAGAGACTGTCTTGATTGGAATTTTCAAGGCTTATTGGTAGAGCATCGAAGACAAAATTTACATAAATAAATTTGTTGACTCTCTTACGAACTTGAGCTTTTAGATGAAATGGTGTCACACGGTATCAGAACATAGAAGGTCATGATTTCAAGTCTTACTATCATCCATTTATGAAAATTGTGTGTGTGTTGATGAAATAATAAATCTGGAATTGATGTGAAGACGAGGTGGATTGGGGAGGGGGTGTTGAAATAAATTCTGAGTAAATAAAAATTTGTCCTTTCTTTTATGGCTTAAGTTTTGTTTAAGTAAATAAACTTTCCCTCCCTCTGATAGCTTTTTAGTGTTCAAACAAGGTGGTTCAATAGGACTTTGATGTTTTTTATGACTTATACAGACCCAACACAGACTATGCCTTATGCATTCATTATCCAATCACTCACTGCCATAATCAACGTGTAATTGTTTGAAGCAATGAAATTAAATATATCTGATTCCTTCTACTGCCCATAGAGTGCCGGATCATCCAACCACTTTCATCAAAGGAAAAGGGAAAAGCACCTATTCTTATTAAAACCAACAGAAGCACCTATTAATTTAAAAACCAACAAAAGCACCTATCATATAAAAACAAACCAAATATTTTACCACATTGAGTTGAATATATATGTTTGAAAGTAAACCATCAATATTTTCTTTTACTAAGGATCATATTTCTTACCCCTTGAACTAAACTTCAATTCAATTTATTGTGAAAACTCAACCAGACAGGAAATGGTCCCAAAAAAATTTAACTCCTTTCAATTCAATCAACTGAATTATCCTCCATATAGAAATACATATACTTTACCAAATGAAATATGAGGCACTTGCATAAACTGAATGTATATAATCATATTCCACAAAGATATATTTGAGCTATTGAGTACCTGATCAAGTTGGTGAGAATTTGCCGAATCCTTAGGACATCTCCGATAACCTGGAACCGAAATTTTCCATTTAATACAATATTCATCTAGCTACAAAATAAACAGAGTTGGACATTAACTTTTGAATTGACTGACAACATAAAGTGAGTAGCTCCCTCACCTCTATGGGGACATCATCTGCTACATTTCCTTCTAAGGTTAATAATTTCTGTAGTGATGCTGCTGCAGTCTGTAGGACATGCTTTACTACCTCTCTCGGCCTAAACTTTGTGGCTTCCAATTTCATGACTCCTAAACAAAATTGATGCAACTGTTGTGAGATTTAGATTAACTTAGTCTGAAATTTTTGAATAGAAAACTATAAATAATGGAAAAAAAGATTTAAGAGTGTGTTTATCTAATGTCGAAAACCAGTAGAAGTTGCTTTGAACTTTTTGTTTCCAAACATGTTTGGATCACTTATTTTTAATTGAGACAGATACTCTTGCCTTAGTTTCAAAAGAAGTTTCAATTTTGACCAGACCATCATAAAATTTATTTATTTTTAAAATTTACTTGTTTATTTATTATATGTAAACTTTTCAAGCTTAGCTAAACATGCTCTAAACAAGCTCATTCCTTCACTTAATTGTAACTGTATATGTTCATGCCAAAGATCCCATGGTACAGTAGGAATACAAGTGAATACCGGAAAAAAACTAGAAAAAAAGGATCAAGATCACACCTGACTCCACCTTGGAAAGATCAAGGATGTCATTTATTAGTTGAAGAACCAGATCACCAGAAGATATCATCACATTCAATAACTGACGTTGTTCTTTATCGAGTTTAGTGGTCGAAAGGATCTCGGCCATGCTAACTACTCCAGATAAGGGAGATCTTATCTCGTGTGACATCGTTGCTAGCATTTGTTTTGCTCGCATCGTTTCCTCTGCGAAATGAAAATTGGGTGTGAATAGGCAAACATATTTATTTGATTGTTTCCATAGATAGCAATTACAACTCATTATGACTTAAATGAACCTGTTATATGGATTGTTTTATTGAGCTCTGTCTCCTTGGCTTTTTGTACGGCCATTGTCTCTCGAAGTTTTGCCATTTTCTCTCTTTTCCTCACCTATAAATAGCCATTACAACTCATTAAGACCAGTGCTTTAGCATATGATAGCAGTTCTTCATGATGGTTATTTTAAATGATGTTATCTTTCAGGATATGATGAATGAAGTTTCTGATTTTATCCAACTGATACATTTCAGTAGGAGAGTATAATGACTTTGGACTGGAAATTCACCTGATCGGTTATTTCCATTCCCATATAATTTACTCCAATGGTCTCCCCTGTTTTGCTGAACACTGGTTCCACATAAATTAGAAAAGTTTTAGAGCCAAAAAGTTCTGTCTCAAACGTAATTTCCCTCTTTGCTGGTAATCCTCGCTCCAAAACTTCTCTTTTGAAGTCTTGAGATTCCTTCACACCAGAACCACTAAAAATCTCCACATCTGTTTTTCCTATGATATCCTGAAAATTTCATCATTTAAAGGAATTAATGTGCCAGGTTCCACAAATAGGAATTTGGAAAACAAATAAATTACATGAAGATAATAGATACATGGCCACCATTCTTTACAAAGAACAATAATTCGGCCACCAAAATGGATAAACTGATTGAAATTTCCAATAATGAATTTGTAAATTACAGACTACATCAAAATAAATCATTTTTGAATTACCTCTTCATGCAAACTTGGGAAATGATTATAGATGAAGCGATAGCGCAGTTCTTTATCCTGAAACATATTAGAACACTTGGTCAATCGCGAACAAAAATTTACAATTGATCAGCTTCTGAAATTAAGCCAGACAGGATTAAATGTTAATATTTGATGAAGCAGATTAAAATGTCTAATCTACCATTAGAAGCTAAGATCAAAGAACAAGCCTAAAGTTGGAAGCAGAACAAAGAAAGAAGTAAAGAAAATAATTAAGTCCTTCAGTTCATTTCCAGGCGTGCATCTTTTCAGCACAAAATATAATTAATATTCATCTCGATGTTAATTATGATAACTAAATCCAGCAGAAGAACAAAAGCACTTTATAAAAGATTTGTCCCAGAAAAAATAAATAGAGAAAAGAAAAATGGAGAACAAAAATACGAGAAGAACGGATAATATTGTCATCCAGTGACCATATTGCATAAATCTCATGCAGAAATGCCAAACAGTGAAATGAATAATATATGATTATTGTTCGAGCAACTTACCTGATGGCCTATAACAACTGGTGCATTTTGGAGGATAAAATGTAAGAAATTATCTGCTCTTTTTAAAACTTGGGATAATTCCTCCACTGGAGAGGATTGCCTCTCAAGATTTTCTATACTTTCATGCAATTTTCCCTGCAATACCCGCTCTCGCTCAAGACTTGCCGCTAACAACTTCTCTAAATGCATGGCTCGCTGTTTCCAATATATTGTGCTGTCATATTCTACATGTATGTCTAACTTTTCATCTTGGAAGATAACATCGTTCTTTCTCCGAGGAGTATCGTGATAAAAGTATCTTAAATTTTCATCCAAAATTGAAATTGGACGCTTATCGCCTCCATATCCATCTTTTTCAAAACGATGTTCTTCCAATATCTCTAATTTCTTGAGTTCAACTTCTTGCTGTTGCTTGCTAAGGTTATCGAGTTCTTCTCTTAGAAGCCGTACGGCATTTTCCTGCTTATATTCCCAATTCTTTACCAAATAGGCCAATTGAGAGGAACCTTTCTCGCTGTAGTTGGAAAGCTCTGAAAGCCTCTTAAAATCCACTATTGTAGGCTCCTCATTAATTACAACCTCCTCCAACATATCTTGATTGGCTCCTGGTATTTCTACATTGAACTGCCTCCCGGCTTCATTTATATCTTCCGGCCACATTGAAGAGAGGACAATATCCATCTCTTCTGGTTGATCCGTCTCCATTTCACAAACCATTTTTAGTCCCTTCTATCTGATTTTGTCACAGGCAAATTTTTCATGGTTTTACTATCAATTTAATCAACATCAAATTTATGCACCCCGTGCTATCATTCATTGACATATGAGACTCAATGTCCAATTACGGAGTATTTTGATGCCTTGACGTTTGCAGGATTTTTTTGCTGTAGGATCAAAATGAAGTCTGCACAGAAAAATGATAGTGGAGAGTTAAATTGAAGTGCCTAAATTATTTTTCTCAGTTTAGTAAAGAAATAAATAGCTATAATATACAATAAAATTCATAATGGGTGTGTTTGGCATACTGGTCTAGAGTAGACAATAGAGTAGGCAAGATGTTAACTACTTTATCCTCTTTAATACTGTCCAGTGCCCTGGAAGTATCTTTTCTCAATGCAGGATGATGCTGAAAGAATAAAGGTGAAGTTCAATCCCAACACGAACACTCGAAATGATTTCCAATAAGAAAAAGAATAAATAGAACCAAAAAAATACAAAATAAAATATATGAGGCACATCACGGATGCGTACTCAAACTCTGGAGAGTGAAAATGTTATTAATTATGGCTGTGCACCCAACAGTGTACTGTCAATTTTGCCTAAATGCACACAAAAACTAAAGAAGATTCAATGCATTCATCTTCCCACGAAGCACAATGTGGCACAATGTGATCTAACCTCTTACACCCTCCTTTAAGATAGAGAAACTAAGAAATTTCATCTCAAACACTGAGGACAAAATTATTGTTGAAGAACAATATCTAAGACGTCCTCTTCTTCTAGGACCTATTGCAAGAACCACAAATCACAAATTTTCAAGATCACAATTATCCTTCTGATTTATCCCAGCTCCAAATTGAGAAAAGAGGATAGTATAATAAATTACTTGCAGCAAATATTAGGAGACTTGATTGCTATAGTGGTTTAAATGAAACATAAGACACCAGAATTCCATGATAATCATATCATTCACTAAATATACTGTAAGAATATAGTAGCTTTAAGAAATTTAGCTTCCCCATCCATAAATTGGCAAGAAACTTTCAAATAGGACCTCAAAGAATAGTTCAATTGGAAAACAATGAAATCAACCAAAATTCAATATGAGCAATTCCAATTTTCCATCCTAATTATGAAACAAATACATTGCAGATAAAATTATGATAAATACCCACAAACCCATTTAAAAAAAAAAAAAATCAAATGAGCGGAGAAACTTACCTTTTATGATTCAAGAATTGTTGATCATAATCCTCTCTGGTTCAAGAAGAACAAAAGGGGCAGTGCAAGTTCATTCGTGGCCTAACTTTTCACTGTAGATCTGAAAGAATCTCTTTGAAGTACTCAGTCAAAGAAAAATAATAATAACCAAGTTGTTTGAGAACATAGAAAATGTATGTGCAGAGAGAGGAGTGCATGTGCAGTGGAAAAAACAAAAAATTGAAAAAACCAAATAAACATTAAAAACCAAGAAAAATGCTGTGAGAAAAAGAGTAGGAAACTGAAGAAATGAAAAATGATGCAGAAAATGCTTATGTACCATTTTTTTATTCACAATTTCATTATTCATCACCCTTTCTTAATTGGATTCATGGAATGTAATTGCTGCACATTTCACTCTCTTCAATCACAAATTACTTCTTTCATATATATATATTTGATCGTACTAAATGATTCATCAATCAACACGTACGCTGTAATTGCAGTATTATATTATATATATCACACACAAACAGAGAGAGAGAGAGAGAGAGAGAGAGAGAAAATTTTTAAAGGAAGAAGGGAGGGACTTGCTCCCCCGCCATTTACGAGGTGACGTATTAAGGCGGCGCGTGTAACGTGCAAAGTTTGTGAACGAATTTTTAACTTATTTATTTTATGAATTTTAAAAAATAATTTTCTTATTGATAAGGCATCCAATAAACATTTTTTTTTTTCAAAACAATAATGTTTTAAGTAATTGTCAGATTGTGTAATTTTATAAATAGTTAAATTTTCACGATCAATTATTTTCAGATAATTCAATCCGTCGTATAATACAAATTGAAAATATCAAGTAGTTTACATGAACGACTAAGCTCAATTTTTTATAAAATTTTAATTAATTGTATCAATTTTTCTACCACTACATTTTTTTTTCTTTCACGAATGTCTTGTATTGATCTCCGACGGGTTTCTTGATAAGATTAGTGTCATATAAATTTCGATTAGCCACATCATTCAAATAAATAATATCAAGGAATTGAGAATAACTAATTTTTTAAAAATTATAATAAGTCATTTATATCATTAGGAGTGGGCCGAACCGAATCAAATCGAACCCGAAATTTTTGGATATTTAGTAAATGGAACCGTCGGGTCTAAATTTAATTATTGAATCATTCGGGTTCTATTCGATTCGATTCGGTTCGATTCTGTTCGGTTCTAGGTTCCGGTATTTCGTACAATAATTTAATTTTTTTTTATATAACAACAACGTTACATTAATTCGACAACGACATATTCAATCTTAACTCTCACAAAATAACGTAGTTCAATCACGTGATATCTTTTGCACCTCTTTTTGTTGAGTTCTTCATAGATTTGACTGTTAAAATCATAGGAAGTGAAAGATGGTTAGTTCACAATAATATAACGGTAGAAATGACACTACGGTAGAATGAGATATTTGGGTAAAACTTAGGTCAATTTGATTAAGTTGAGCTTGACTGAAAATTAGAAATGGTAAATTCATATTTTGGATTTGGACTAAATTAATTAGTTAGCAATTTATTTTAAAAAATAAAATAATTTGATTTATTTAAGATGAAAAATTAGGTAGATTCAATTTTTCGGTTCTTGGTTTAAAATCGAGAATTGAATCAAATCCGTCAGTTCTCGATTCAGATATTGTTCGGATATTTAACTTAAAAAGAATCGCTCAATTCGATTCAAGAATTTTGTCCAACATTATATATCATTATTGTATGAACTCAATCATCCTAAATACTATCATTGTATATTTTAATATTGTTTTATCCGTCCTATATAAAGTTTGCTTTTTTATCTCGATNATTCGATTCAAGAATTTTGTCCAACATTATATATCATTATTGTATGAACTCAATCATCCTAAATACTATCATTGTATATTTTAATATTGTTTTATCCGTCCTATATAAAGTTTGCTTTTTTATCTCGATACTCTAACATAATAGATCAAAAACTAATACAATTTAACTCATAAAGATTATTCTATCCCACAAAATTCACGTAAATTATAATCGCGTTACATTCTAATTCAATGTAACTCAATATAAGAAAATAAGACATCATTGCTTGTAAAAAATTCATTTAATAATCATGATGGGGAATGTGAAATTATTTAAAATTCATAAAAGTTGTAAATGACTATATCTAAAATAAAATAAAAAAAGCAAGTTGGACATGCAATGCTATTGTTGCTCCATTATACATTGAATTTGATTAAAAATGGAACAATTGTTCTCTTTGTATTTTAATTTT
>CAIGRN010051131.1:5034-31245 GCA_903798345.1 Fraxinus anomala
AAAAAAAAAAAAAAAAAAAAAAAAAAAAAAAAAAAAAAAAAAAAAAAAAAAAAAAAAAAAAAAAAAAAAGATAATAACCACACCCCATTGATAATCTAGTGTCAGAAGGGCTTGTTTTTCCTTATATTAATCTTGGTCAGTAGAGGTCTCGTTGTTCTTATTTCTCAATTAGTAGAGGAGTCATTCCAGTAGACTGGCCATCCTTATATTCTTGGTCACTAGAGGGTTTGTTCTGCTAATTTTCTTGGTCCTTGGTGGTCTTAATCTTGAATTATAGACCCACTGATATCGATAAATATTATTGCTGTAATGTACAAAAAGGTATATTCCTGATTTATATGTTTTTGTTCTTTGTATAGGGATCTCGGCGGACGTTACTTGGAAGGAGTATTGGTATCAAAGCTTGGAAATCTCTCTCATTTACGATTTCTGTGAGTATCAAATTTGTTTCTGTGCAATCCTTTGTTAAAATTGCAAGGTTTCAGCTTGCAGTTCCTGAAATCGTTTGGAAAGTAGTAAACACCAGATTCATAAACACATATATCCCATCAAAAAATATCTGTAGCTGGGTGCCTGTCCGTATGACACTCATTTTACTTGAATATTAGTGTCCTGAAACATTTTTTCTCGCTCTGTAAAATAACGTGTAAAAATATTGATATTGCTTGGCTCCAAAACTTTTGGGCAATATAGTGTTTCAGTGTAACTTCTTTTGGAAAGCAACCAATTTTATTTAAAGAAATCACGTCATGAGAGGCACACGTCCCTAATGCTCTCTTTGTTGTGCATGTAACAAATCCTATGTTGCTTCTTGTCTAAGAATCGGTGTTACTCATTAGTCCAACAGTTGTAACTCTTGTCTCAATTTCTTTCTTTTGAGCATAAAACTGGAACGATTTATATTGTACGAACCAATGGCGGACACAGCACGGGCGAATCGAATGTTGATCGTTGACCACTGACCGTCGACCATTGACCGTCGACAATCAGCGATCATAAAAGCGATGTCGTTTATTAATATTTAATTAAATAATATTAAAAATTATTCAATATATATGTAAATGCATTAAAACGTAAAATTTATATATATATATATATATATATATATATATATATGAAAATATTATTCATACTTATGTGATAAAATAATTAGGCTATGATGAAAATGGTCTATCGGGCCAACTTGCTATTGCCAAATAATTTCTTCTGTAGAGGACCAGTGAAACCCAGGCCAATACCAAAGCCTAGGTTCCTAATTTTGCATTTCAGAGTTGTGCACTTTAAGTCTCCCTGGTGTGAGAAGTTGCAAGTCACTCTGAACCATCGATTTCTCTTCTAATCTACAATGGAACTGAATGGTATAGATGCATTGTGTGTATCTCAATCCTAATTCATTCGATTCATTTTATCTTTTGTGTGAGGGTTTTTTTCGAGAGTGTTCGGTGTTAATCTCCCTTTTCATCTTTCTTTTTTGGTTGGATGATTCTTTGAGTTTCTTGGTGAAATTAGAAGTCTGAGCGTTCTTCTTTCTGTGGGAGTGTGAATCGATTGCCCAAAGTTGAGTTCTTCTAGTTCGTAAAAGAGACTGCAACTTGCCGGTTCTTTGTGAGGGTTATTGGATGAATCTGTGGCCTCTCTGTTGATATAGACGGGCATAATATTCTAAGTCTAAAGTTGATTGAAGATTTGATGCAAGTGGTTGGTTTTTTGGTTTGTATAGTTTTGATGTATTAGTTGATCGGTTAAGATCTTGAACGATATGTGTAATATTGGATACGTGTGAAAATAAAATTAAAATATTTTCTTGCATAAACTTTTGGATGGTCGTTGAAATTAGAAAGGGAACATTGAAATAATCCACAATATTAGGGTCTTGCACGTTCTGTTTTTAGTGATATAAAGGCAATAAACCTATTCACCGTGGAGATGACACGAAGGAAATCTGCATCCAGCAATGCGCTCTCAAATTAAGTGGTTTAATGTAGTGTAAGAAAAGGAAAGATTTGACTTCAAGCTTTGTCCACGTCAGTTAACATTTTAGGAATTGAGAATTTGACTATGTGCTTTTGTTTTCGAATCATGCTATAGGTACAGGAAAATTATACAAAATTTGTACAGAAATTTGAAATGGAGGGTTTACATTCAAAATTGGGAGAGGGAAACAACACAGTGATGAATATATAGAAACTTCTTGTACTTATGGAATAATTCTTTGTTTTCACTGTCCTGTACAACAGTACAATTTTACAGTTTTCAATCTTTTGATTTTGTAGACCCGGTCGGTGTATTTAATTTTATTTGTTTCAATAATACTGAATTATGGTCATTTAATCATTATAAGGTCTGTTGGAGAATAATTGTTAGGATTTTACCATTTGTACAAGGGAAATGCACAAGAATTTTATGGGTGTTAAGATAGCATCACTTGTATGACTTTTTTTTTTTGCTCAACACCCAATGAAAATTTGCCAAGCACCCCGTGCACACAGCATTGTTCTAATTTTAATGAAAAAAAAAATTAATTTAAAGCTTCCGACAAGGTTGTTCAACATATTTACAGGTTGAGTGAAAAAGTTTTATCAGATTTTGTTAAAAATTGATAAAATATATGGTTGGAAAGTTGATAAAAAAAAAAAAGTGAATTCCGTGAAACACGTGGTTAAAATTAAATTTTGATTAGTTAAAAAATTGATAATAGTTTATCAAATTTTTATCAAACAAAGGCACAATATCGTACACAATTTTTGGTCTCATAATTATATATTAGTGTACCATTTAGACACATGCATGTAATGGAACGTGCTGGAGACTAAATAAGACGATTCAACAAGAAAACGAAAGTTTAAGGAATTAAACATTAGATAAACTTATTGATAAAGTGCATTTGCACAAAAGGAGTTGCGCACCGACATTCAAAAGCGCGTTTGATATTACACAAAAGATTCGCGCTTTCTTTATTAATAAGAACTCACATACTAATAATACACATAACACCATGCTTTTTTATTTATTTACCTTATCCTGCAATTCCCACATTGGTTTCTTCCATGATCGCGATCTTTCCTTTTACCCCATTCATGGATGCAAAGATAATGTTTTTTTCCAGCTGCTAGATAATTGTATCTAGCAATTCGTTAAGCGTGTTTAGCCTTATCTTATCAGCATCCTCTAAAGTATTCACCATGGAATGCATGTATTCATCGACTGCTCTATCTGCCTCTTCACTGGGTTCACTATAGCCGGGGCATAGCTTACTAACAATAGCAGCAATCGGTATGTCTGCTATATTCTCCTGCAAATTTGCCACTTTGCTAATCAGCTTCTCCTCTTCCTGAATTGTTTTGCTGTGTAAATTATTTATCAGTACGAGTTGTCTAGCTGAGAGCTCGCCTAGACTTCCTGTTGAAGGCATAATTTAAATAGGTAAGTTACTTAGTGAATTAAGTGTGATAAAGTTTTAAGTTGATGGCCACGGCCATAGATAACCCAATTTTTTTCTTTTTTGCGAATTTGAATTTATAGCCCGCCTTGGCTCCGACCGTGTTAGTGACCAACTTAGAACAAAATGAATTTCAGCAATCAAGTTATGTTCTTACCATAACTTCGGTCACTGATAAAGTTTTTAACCTTTTGTAAAGAAGAAGAAGGATAAAATTTTCAATCTAATCGCAGTTAATTTGTAGCAGGGGACTGATTTTTTTTTGTAAAAAGAAAAAATATATTTATTCCATTAGAAATCACATGAGAGTCATCGTCTTCTTGAAACTTGAGGCAGAATGAGATTTTAATGTTTAGTGTTTGGAGTGTAGATTCGAGTTTGTGCTTATGTTTCTTTTGGCTGAGAGACTCAAAAAGAGTTTTGGATCGAAGCGAAAATGGCATAAAAAGCCACGTGACAACATTTTGTACTTGCATTAATTTACTAAATGCTCCACAGGAACAACAACAAAAGAATAGGAGTGAAGAAAATAAAAATAAAAATAAAAATAATAAAAAATTGCAATACTATAATTGGTAATTAGCGGATGATATTTATTAGTAAATTTACATATGAGTCAGATGATATTTATCTTATATTTATCCTATTTATTTATTATTTAAAATATGTTATTATCTTATTAGTTAAAAAGATGTGTCATCTGATAATAGGTTTCTGACTATTGTAGGTTAATTTTATAAAATCTATTTATCTTTTCAAAATAGTACGTCGTTTTCCATCACTCCTGTATATAAAATTAAGAGGGTAGAGATGAGATTGTTTATGTTCAATTGATCTTCAAGAGCTTTCGTCAAAGAACTGTCAAGAGTCTATCAATTAATTGGGGCATGTCTTTCTATTCATCTAATATGCGATCTAAAATTATGAGATTTAGGTCACATGATTTTTGTTAATTTGTTGTTGGTATGAGAATGGAACTTATGATTTTTGAATTAAGGATATTACTTTTCTAATTTTATTTCGGTAAATGGAAATTTATGTGGATTTACTGTTTTCAATTGTTTCAATTAAATTTATGTGCTGAAATTTTCAATTGAGACTAGCAGCCAGGATTTATAATATTTTTTGGTCAATTGATTGTTGTCATACTTACTAATAAAGGTTTATGACAATGACCTCTTCGTACTGCCTTTTCCAATGTGGCCCAATATGAAATTCAAAAACCCTATTACGAGTACATGAATTTTTCACAAAAAATATACAGAAATTTGAAATTAAAGGAAAGGATTGAAAGATTGGAGGAGGGAAAATACACACACGGACATGATTGAAGCATTTCAAATTTCTGACAAAAATCTGGCAAAAATTCCTGTACTCCAGGAATTTTTCGAAATCAAATGCTCCCAAAATTTAGTTAAATCATTTAAAAATCTGAGAATTATCACCATTGAAATCCATTGCTTTCCATTTTTCCGTTTAGTGGTCGCACTAGACAACCCTAAAATCCTCGCAGATAAAATAGAACTATCAATCTCTCATGTATATACTTTCACATCTTTGTCAAAAAAGAAGAAGGTGGATTCATCTGTTGTTCCAATTGCCAATTGAGATGAATAACGTTGTATATTCTCGATGTGGATCGTCTCTATGTGATATGATATTTGATATGAGGTGAAATGATAAAACATAAATATGTGAATATGGGATACATTTTAGAGCATCTTCAATTCAACAATTTGCATTATTATACATATGACAAGCAAAACAGGGATAGAGAGAAGTACATCTCTAATGAAAATGTGAATTGCACTAATTGTATAAATTATTTTTACACATCCTATAATGAAGATAAATTATAAAAAGTTAAATGGAAGATGTGGAGAGTATATATCCTAGATTGCCCTTCACCTTTTTCCTTGCCAAGTAAATATTTTGGTATGATGTGATACTTTTTGGTGCAATTCACAATTTCTTTGAAGATGCCCTTATTTTTTCTTATTTATAAGTACAAAATACTTATTTTATATTAAAATAAAAGTTACTCTATGAATAAATGAATTATTCATTTTCAAATTTCACCAATAAAATTACTTGTTTAGCTTCAAACTTACCTATAAACTTTTTCATTTATTAGTAAATTTTTAAAGCTTAGTTAATGATGTATTGAATTGAACAAGATGCATGAGATTAACCAAGAGAAATATAAATATGGGTAGTTGCGTTCCACTTTACTTTGTGTAGGCTAAATATTATCAATTGGAAATAGTTTGCATAAACTTGAGGCCATATCTCGGGACCTCGAAAGATAGAGAATAAAGCATTGGCCTAAATTTACAAGTTAGTGGAATTTCTTAAGTTCGTGTTTCGTTTAGTTAAAAATCATGTATTTAGTAGATTTTAATAAAAGTCGATGAAATTTGTTATTGAAAAGTTGAAAAAAATTGTAAATTTCATGATATGTATGGTTAAAATTAATTTTGATTTAAATTTTTATCCACTTTTTTAGTTGGACCAAATAAGGGCTAATTGATTTTGGCTTCTTGGGCTGACAGACGGATCTACTTAGGCCAGGGCTAGAAAGATAATGAACATCAAGAAAGGCCAATTTTGCGCTCATTCGGTAAGTATTTTGGTTTTATTTTTTGATTTCATTTGGTATTTAATTGTTCTCAGGCACATTATTCCTGCCAGTTTGTATAATATTTCAAAATCATCAGTCAACTCTAGCTAGTTGTTTTTGTAGGCCATGAAAAAATGTATTGGAAAAATTAGGTTGGCTGCCAATCAAAATATTATGATTTGTGAGAGAGAAATTGGGCTTGGCTATAGCAAGTTCTTGTAGCTCCTAGTATAGATGCTTATAACCAACTTTAAAGCTTCACAGTAGTTTCGTTTATATTTAAAAAAAATTGTTCCATTTCTATTATAAAAATTGTAAAAAAAAAATGTCATGTATGAAGAAAATGTCATGTGAGGGGGAATGTTATACACTATTCCAGGTTCTTCATAAGTTACAATACTGCAATACATTTCTACTATTCAGTAAAGAGTAAATTCTCTTTCCAATTCTTTGTGTATATTTTCTTGTTCTTTAGTCCATTTACTTATTCAGATTATTTAGAACTCTTATTTAATTATGTCCCAATTAGGTCAACATTTACCTAAAGTAAATTACATTTCTAATAATTATAAAATGTAAAATTTACACTTAAGTAACTCGTTATCGATATAAGTCTATATCAAGAGTTGGTTATCCTGCTACATTCTGATAATATATTATGTATTACGCCTGCTCAATATTCCAAGCTTCTAAGATCTCCATAATGGACTTCCTTTGTTCATCGTGCAGTGATGTTTGCACTATAAGCATATTTGGATAATAATGTCGAGATCTCCATTATATTAAGGATTATGTTGAAATAGTCCAATTAAGGGTGGTGTATACGAGTGGTCTCCAGTCGACTAGCCAATGTTCGATCTTCAATTTGCTCAAAAATGTGCATAAATAGAACTCGAGCTCCCAATAACACATAAGACGACGGTAAGAGTCTTGCACCCTAAACCAATACATACAATTTACTTAGCTATTATCTTGTGATTAAGATTATAGTAATTACTTTAATAGAAAAAAGAAACGTACTTAATCAACGAAGATAATGTAATGAGATACTTTCTAAAAAAATCTCATTGGTTGCTGGATGCGATAAATTGCTGCCTTATCCAGGTTGGCGGGGGAGGAAAGAGCATTCAACTGAATTAGATAGAATTTACTAAAAATAGATTTAAAAAAGTTAAAGCTTAGTGCATGTAAAAAATCTCTAATCCTTACACTTATTTGGGTCGATGATTGCCGAACATCTCATTTGCTCAATAATTGAAGCCATCCACATCCCATCATCCATCTAAAATCCGTACCTTCCAATCACTTCTAATTGATTTTTAATTTGGTTGTGGGGTTATGTGTTAACGAGTCACTGCCTAATTACTTTTAATCTCAGATTATATAACTAATTAAACCCACAAGTTCCCAATTTCAGAGAAATTTGCACTGCTGCTAAAGTATACACTTTGAAGCACTTGGATCCCCAATCAAATTTTCTTGTTTTCAAATTCTCAAACTTTCATTTTGCAAGAATGGAGAAAAAATGTCTAAAGAGCATCTGCCCTGCACACAACTTATTTTTCTATAAATAATTCCATGTAACACGGGTTGTGTTTATTATTAGTATAAATAACATTGAGATTATTATTATATTCAGGGACGTAGAGGGGGAGTATGCCAGTTAATTTTTCATAGGTAAAAAGTAAAACCATCTTGACCGTCTTCTTCCACCTAGACCGGCTCTTGTGCCACCACCCCTAGAATTCTCTCCCTGGTTTTGCGAATACTAGAACTTAGTTGGGGATTCAAGTTCTCCGTGGAGTGGAGTTTGAGCACTGCTGGTGCAAATTGTTCCCAATTTCTCATGGCCCTGTCTTTGACATGACACTTCCCTCCATTCCTCACATATCAATATTTCTGTGCCACGTTTTCTATGAGACATTGGCCAACCAAATATTAATTGACATGGAAATCAATCCGATAAGTACTGCTTTAACCTAACTTGTATTTCTCTTACTATCAAGCTGTATTCCTGGCCCACTATCTCATCTAGCAAATTATCAGAATGAACTATTTTCTTCGAGTCATCATTTTACTTTTGAATTTTTTCCGAGTGTGAAAAGCACATTTTTTTCTGTAGCAAAAATCATACTTGGTACATCGATTGTGAAGTATTTCAAGCAGTAGTCACAAGATTCCGTACCCCTTTTCACTCTTAAATCATTGATTTAATTAATATGGTAGAAAAATGAAATTGGCCTTGAGTTGAAAAAGTTTTAACCTTTTGAAACTTCTAACTAAAATAAATTAATGGCAATAAGAGCATATTTATTACTTATAGTTACATGTTTCAAAAATAAAATAAAATTTAAAACCTTCTAGTTTAAATAATTTCTTTGTTATTTATATTTATATTTCACATTCTATTATTCTTTCACTGTACATCTTGAGTCGGGCAAATAGGACAATTAGAATTCTCACAAGACAGAGAAATCCAGAAACTTAGATCAATTTAAGAAAAAGATGTCCATGAACCTTCACTTTCCAATGAAAGCCATAGTCCACATGATCTTGCTTGGAGATTTTGAAAGATGACAAATGCATACCCTCCCAAAGGACCCCACGACTCACACCCACTTTAACTAAGCAAATAAAATCGCATATTTACAAGTGTCAAGATCTTATTAGCTGACTTGGTAATCCCTATTATCCGTGTATGTACAGATAAACAACTTAAAATTTTATTCACTATACTTATCAATGCCTTCAATATGACTATAATAAGGGGTGGAGCCAGACTTTTTGTAATGCGGAGTAAAAATTAATATACATTTTTTTTTTTAAAAAAATAACATAATATAATGAAAATAAGTCAATACACAACTACAATTGTAACATACGCATTTTCATACTTTGAAAATGTCGCATAATATTATCATTATCAATATTGTCGAATGCATCGTTCTTGGCATATGTTACCAAATTATCATTTAAACATTGATCTCCCATTCGATTACGCAGTCGATTCTTGAAAATCTCCATTGCAGAAAATATTATATTTGCCGTAACAGTAGCAATTTGAAGAATTAAACCAAAGTTACAACATCAAATTCAATAAATAAATACCATATTTCAATTTTCACTAAAAGACCATTAAATGCATAATAGACAATAATTAATTTCATAAACAATTCTAAATCACCAAGTTAGGAAAGCCATTACTTGGAATTGAGAATGAAGCTTAAACTTGAAATTGAGAATAACTTCTTTTGAAAAATAAAATTCCCTGAAATAAACATATTCAAATTGTGAATTTGATACATGGTCCATCATCAAATCCTTTACAGAAGATTTCAACTTTGAAGTTGGAATTAAATAATTCTCTAGAGTAAATTGCTGCACTATTTGCATCTATGATGTTGGAAGTCTTTTTTTCTCCTCGCCCAGAATCCTGCTCAAGCGGAATTAGACAGCTAGGAGTGCCTTGAGGATGCTTGAGCGGAACTCGGGCACTCCAAGGGCAGTAAGCTTCAATAATTCATGATCGAGCGTCTTCTTGTGGCCTTGCCTAGCACCCCAAGAACAGTTTACAACAATTTATACAAACTACATATTACATATTTCACCTATTCTCACTCAATATTGAGCTACACAATCCCAAATCAAATTATAACTCAACAATTACAACACAAACCCCTATAATGAGAAACAGATTTTGGTGAAAAAAGTAGAGGAACAGTAAAGGAAAAGGAAGAGAGAATCAAACATAAACATTAAGACCTTTAATTTAATTTCAAACATAAAACTCCATACTTGATTGAAGAATAAAGAATAGAGATTAAATTGGAGAAGAAGGGCTTATTTGGATTGAAGAATAGAAATTGAGATTGGAGAGTTTTTTTTTTTTTTTTTTGAAGAAGAAAATAATAAACTATAATCTATAAACATGAGCAGTTAGGGGTGAAGGACAATTACACGAAAAATAAAAAATGTTTGTGGGTCACTTGACCCTACATGACTCCATGTGGGTACGCCCATGACTATAACATGAAGATAAAGCAATACTATTATTCTTGCTCAAACAAATCCGAACTCGTTCGAGTTAATGGGTCGTCCAACTCGACAACATACATGAATCACTTGTTCAATTGTCCATTGGAGACCGGGTCAAGAAATACCATGTGCCCCATCCTTTCTTTCACATCGGAGGGTGAGAAGGGCTGAATCATGGATCCAAAAGGCCAAGTACCAATTATTAATTGATGCCATCGATTTCATCCCAAGTGAAAAGTTTCACGCACAAAAGAAGGAAAAGTGAAAGGCAAAAAGCATATAATAATAACATATCATTTACCCCAAGAAACTCGTTGGGGAAGGATTAATAACCATTGCCACTTCCCTTTCCCCTATATACTTCACTTTCTTCTTCTCTCGCTCATCCCTCTATGAAGAACACCATTAGGTGCTGCATATCTTGCATTCTACCTTGTGGCGCCCTCGATGTGATTCGAATAGTCCATGCTAGTGGGCGGGTTGAAGAGATAAGTGGCAGCATTAAAGCAGAAGAGATAATGAAATTGCATCCAAAGCATGTACTAAAGAAACCCTCATCATCCACAGGTGAAGGGATTTGCTCAAAGATTGTTGCAGTCCCTCCTGATGACGAACTTCAAAGAGGGAAGATTTATTTCCTCATGCCAGTGCCTGAAAAAACACGATCGAGATCATCAACAAAGAGGAAAAAGAAGGAGTCACAAATTAATATTGAGAAGAACAACGACGTTGTTATGACGAACCTAGTCATGTCAGATAAATACTTGTCTGATATTCTTAAAAAGAAGGCATCAACACAAAGGGATCGAAGAAGAGGGCGTGTTGGCATATGGAGACCTCACTTGGAGAGCATTTCTGAGACACCAATGGATGCTTGAATGGCGAGTAATTTTTATTCTGTCTTGTTTATTTTCAATATTGATCATCAAAAATAGGGCTTCAAAACTGAAAATATGAATGTTCTATTTCAATTTTCCCTTCACCTATAATTACATGAAAAATAATTTTTCCGGAGTTGTATTATTGTCAAAGTTACGTTTGTTATTAGGTGCAACATTTGTAGAGAAAGAGATTTTGATTGTGTTGCAGAAGTGCTTCTCTTCATTGCGTGAGACAAGTAGCATGGAGAAAGCGCTTAAAAAAGTTGCTTTTAAGCACGATTATTAATAATAAGTTTTTAATTTCTTGCCCACTGATTGAGATTTATTATTCCAGAACCCACAACTGGGAAGAAATAAGTTTGCATGTTTCCTGGTTGTACCTCCCTCTTCTGTCGGCACCGCACGTAATTATTTTTATTATTACTAGCGGAGGAGGAAATTGGGGATATACTAATGCTTAAATCCTTTGAGAAATAAAAATTATTGTACTTATAAGTAATTTATGAGTAGATTTTTTAAGCTTGGCTGAACATGCATTAATATTTTGGGACACAAATAGGGAAGATAGATCTGATAATAGTAGCCTAAACACTAGAGCATGATAGAGCTGACTTTTGAAAGGAAGAGCATGTCTACTTTTCTTGGATTGGATTAACATAATTTATAAAGGGAAAAGAAAAAAAATTATAAAGAAAAAGCTAATAGTGTCCATGTGTCACCAATTCTTTGTAATGATTATTAGTTAGGAGATTTAAGACCAAATGAAATCATCATTGATACTCTACAAATCACTTAGAAACATACACGGTTGATTCTTTGTTTTGACCAATATAATTGTTGCATGTAGTGTTAAGGTTGAAGTTTTATTTTAAAATGTCAATTTTATTAGAAGGAGTAATACAAACTCTTATAAATTATTCTATATTTTTATTTTTATTCGATGTGAGATTTTATCCCTTAACATGCCTCCACAAGAGTATGATTTGTTTGAGTAGATCAATTTTGAAATTTGTGTGCTCATTTTTTTGAGTTTTAATCAGATCGAATCGCTCGTTGAAGTTTAATAGACTCTAATACCATATTAAGATTTGGAGTTCCATCTTAAAAGATCAATCTTATTAAGAGAAGCTATCTAAACTCTTATAAATTTGTCTATATTTTTATCTTTATTCGTTGTGGGATTTTATCTCTAACACGTAGTTCTAGCTATTTTAGAAAGATTCCGTTAATAAAAATTATAAATGTAATATTGAAAAAAATAATCTACAGATTTTAAGACGGATTGTATCCCTTGGACATTTGGCCACTATTACAAAATTCAAATATCAAATATTGTTTTCTTCTATTTCACTTCATTCCCATTACCTCCGAAAGAAAATACAAGTTTTTCTTAAAAAAATATCTTTAGTACTTTACAAGAAAACAAATAAATCATACAGGAAAAAATATTTTTTTATATAAAACCTCTTCCTCAAATTACGTTGGATTAACGCTATTGTCTCCAGTTTTTCTCTACAGAATTATCATTTTATATATGGCCTGTGTGATTGTTTTTAAATAACTTATAACTAGTTAAGGCCATTAATCCTTTTTCTTTTCAAATATATAATTAGGGATGGCAAAAAGTCTGCTAAACTCGATACCCACATTCAAATATATAACTAGGGATGGCTCTGTCCAAAATAAGATGAGAATTACCCGCTTAATTGAGTATTCAGGTCGGGGACGGAACATATAACTTCACCACGGGGCGGGTAAGGGTAATGGGTACCCGCCCCCATCCCACTCCCACTCCCACCCCGTTTATTTTATATTATTTAGAATTCAATATTTTAAATGAAAAATTTCACGAAATTTCATTTATTCTAATAAAAAATGGCAACTAAGATTATTTAAAAAATATGACAAACAATAAAAGGCTTAATTTATCAAATATATACGGGTACAAGGCGAGAAATTACCTCTAGGGGTGGGTACGGGGGAGGTCACCCGATTCATCCCGTTGCCATCCCTATATATAAGAGTATCTCCAAAATATTATTTAAACATGAAATGCTCTCTATTTTAAAGAGTTAACGTTTAAAATCATACTTCAAGAAACTTTTTGAATTAACATTTTAATTTAGAGAGTGAGTTTTGCTCTCTAAATTTGGAGAGTCAAACTCACTCCCTGTAATTAAATGTATTCAAAAAGCAATAGAATAATTTAAAGAAAAACTAATTAAAATAAAAGATAAACAAAAATAATAAATATTTTTTTGGAGTAATAAAATTAAGTGTTAAATATAAAGAGTTTGTTGGAGTATTTTAAAATTTTAACTCTATTATTTTATTGATACTCTTCAAATGATAAAATATATTTTTTAGAAATAGAAAGTCTATTAGAAATGGTTTAACGAACTTTAGACAAAATAATTTCAACATGTTGTCGTCACGTTGAGTGGCAGCTTAGGAATGGGGCCATGCATTTAGTGATCATTAAGGAATGGAAGTCTTTAATTTCTTTCCAATTCATATTTGATTTTTTTTTTTTAGCCGCAAAAGAGAAGTCAAGTTCTAACGGTCATATTCCTGTTTGGAATTTATTGCAACCTCAAATTCATATTTGGGTAAGCTGATTATAAGTATAGTTATTAAATAATTACTTGATTAAGTATGATTATGGTTATAGTTCATTCCTTTTAACTATTTCAAAATGATAGAATTTGTATTTATTTTCTTTTAGCTTTGTTACACATCTAGGATGGGAAACATAAATAATCCGACCTGGACGTCTAGGTGTCATAGTATAGGACCCACTCCTTAACCACAATCGAGTGGCTTCCACTCTTCCTCACATACAAATGTATAATCTTTGGATGTTCGCCATGGAGATTCTAGATCCGACTTCAATAAAGGGAAGACTATAGCGTAGGTTCTACATTCTAAGACTATTTCTAAAATCTTTTGATCTCCGACATGACAAAGCTAGCTTTTGATGTCTACTATCATAATTTTTGTACCCCATGGACTGTGTTATATAAAAAATGGCTCCACCCCATATTTAGGTTAGACTTAACGATACACTCACATATGATCTAAGTCGATGTAATCATCACACAAAAGGCACTTTGTCTATATTGTTCGAGAAATTGCCAAAATCGTCCAATCAAGTAATTTGATAAAATAGCCTATGGCCGAAGATTAGCCCTAGGACATGTTGCTCACATGTAGGCCGATGACCCCAACCAATCAGAATCTTTGCAAGACACTTGGATGGCTCAAGCGAGCTTTACTTCATGTACAGAAGTCAAACCCACAAAACTTCACCAGAATATTGACATACGTGGGTCCCACACATTATTATTATTTTTATAATACACGGTGGGATCCGCACATTATGAGTTTTTTGATGAAATTCTATGGAAAGTTTTCTATACATGGGGGAAAGCTGGGCTCAAGTACATAAATACTCATTACCAGTGTTTGATGTGGTAAGGGTGATGTCACACGTGTATAAATGGCCATTTCTCCATTCCATTGGTATGTAACTTTACACCATTTACTTCGATATTTGTTCCATAATATATTTTATACTAAACTATCTAAATCACACACTAAAGGACCTTCATTTGTTTACTGGCCCAAGTTTGGTGTCCACTAAAATTTAAATTTTAATTTAAATTAAAGTCAATAATTAATTTAATCATATAATTTATAAATTTCATAATTTTTCAATCATTTATTTCATCAACTTTTATCAAAATATACTAAAAATATAATTTTAATCCTTACCATACAGAGGCTAAGACTTGAGATTCCATCTTTAAATGTCAAACTTATTTAATAGCCCAATCACTTATGCATTGGTTAAAAAATTCAACTTTATTCGATGTAGGATTTTTCGTTACCATGCCCATGTAAGTGTTAAGTTGTAGAGCCTAATTGTTGTCCTAATTATTGCCACTCCGCGGAGCTAGCCGCTGATCGAATTTTATCTAAGGACCGTTTAGGAATTTATATTCTTGTAAAATTCTAGTAAGTAAAGCTTGACAAAACTCCCGAATCGAATCGAATCCGAACTAAATCGAGTGGTTCATCATAAGTTAAATACCAGAATGGGTATCTGAATCTAGAACCGATGAGTTTGGATATGTCCTCAGTTCTAGACCAAGAACTAAATCTAAATAATTTTTTATATTGAATTAATTAAATTATTTTAATTTTTAAAACAAATTAGCAAATTAATTAAACAAACCAGTCAATACTTAAAAATATTTTATTTTATTCAATTATACTTGTAGAGTTTTTTTTACTATGATAAGTCATACAATTGATGATTAAATCAAATAATTGGGTAGTATTACCAATACTTACAAATATTTTATTTTTATAACTTTTAATTTATATTTTATTTTCTTTATGCAAGCTGATTGAAGCAAATGAATTATTGATATGGATCACCGATATTTTAATATTAGTATCTACTTTTTGGTATTTGTATACATTGAATTAATCTTATTGAATAGCTTATTGTTTATATGTTTTTAAATTGGGTTACGTTAATTCGTAAAAATTAGGAATGAACACGTCATTAGTTGTATTTATGTAGTGTTGCTGTAAATGTTAAAAAATTTAATTATGGTACGGAACCGAACCGAACTCGAACGGTTCCATAATTATATTTGGACCCGACGGTTCCATTTATTAAATACTCGAAATTTTTGGGCCGACACATGTCCAGCCCTCCTAGTAAGGAATTGGAGTCTTTGTACAATTCGATTTTTCTCTAATTTATCTTATAAATGGAGAACCGTCCTTAAAACTTTTTTATTATAATCAAGGAGGGTGAAAGAAAGGATAGAGAGGTTAGGAGTATGATTTTCTTTTATAAACCTTTTTTCATAGTAATTTACTACAGCGACGAGAGATGACGTAATCTCACATTGATCAGGCAAACTTCTATAAATCTTGCGTGTTCTTGTGTTAAATTGATTTGGAATGATTATATTTATAGTTCGTTTCATTGTGTTAAATTGATTTGGAATGATTTATGTTTTTACAAATTTTTTGTATGCTAGATTGTTCCCATTTAACTCAAAATGTCTGTATCCGCCACTGATTAAAGGTTGATGTAACAAACTTTTATTTTCAATGCAAAGTTGTTATTGATCAAGAAAAAAAATAAATGCAACCTTCTTTTAAAAGAAAATTTGTCACGAGCAATCCGCAAATCCAGCACCCACGAGGCCCGTGGCAGCCCGTGCGGCTCCGTAGGCGATAAATCATACGTAGAAAAAATGAGGAAGAAGAAGCCGCCTGAAAAAAATTGGAAGAAGGTGACTGCAAAAAATATAGAAGGAAGATTTATAATTTAAAACATTATTGGGCCTTTGAATTATATATGTAGGTTATGACTTTTTTTGGCCCACTTAGTTTTTGTGGTTAAATGGTTTTTAAAAAATAATTAGCAGATGTTAAAATTTTAAAATATTAATAAACTTAATATAATTTTTTTTAAAGTATATACTTATATAGTAATTTATTTTTTAAATAATTCATATCTATATAACATTTTATTTAATTAATTAATTTAATTTTCAGGTCAACCTCTATTTAATCTCGATTCGATTTTTTGACCCTTAACCTCTTCGTTTTTCGGGTGAATGTCCTGTCCGATTTTCTGAATACTGATTTTCATTAGACCGGAATTCTTTTCTCTATGTGATAATTAATTTAATCCAAGGGAATCAAAATTGTAAAAGTAAGGTTAAACATTAGCCACCAAATCAAAATGTTTGTATGAAGATTTTTGGTTTATTTTATTAATTTTAGGGTTTAGTCCTTGATGCATTAATGGCAGTATTTAGAATGAAATAAAAAGTGTAAACGAGATTCTGAATTTAAATGAAATTCTTTTAATTTGTTTTGTAAATTTCTCGAGTTGTGGGCAGCAGCAATGATTCTTTCTCAGTAATGGAAAAAAAGATTATGATAATTGATAAGGTCGAAATTCAAGTGGGATTTTTTTTTTTAGATTGTATTGGATTATATTTTCACACGTATATGATTTTCACGTTTTAGTATATTTATATAATGATTAAAGAATTTCTTAATATTATTTAAATAAATATTAATAAACGATTTTGTTATTGCGGCCGTCGATGGTCAATTGTCAACGACCGTCCTAACTCACCAATGTTCCTGAATTCACCACCGTTACAAGTAGCTTCCAATTTTTTTTGAAAGTAGTACGACTCCAAAGTAAAAGAAATGGCAAACTCACAGGGTGACATGGGTGCTTGGTCGGTTGCGGATCATTTAGAAAACGTACCAGCCGAGCCGAACTTATCCTTGTTTGTCTTTTATTCTTTTAAAACTCTTTTTTCTTCATACTCATTTTCAATCCCACATAAACTCAAAAATTTTCCCTACCTCTTAGCTATATATTCTAAAATAAATTCGCTATTCAAAATATTGTTTTTCCAAATAAATGACTGCCAAATATTGGCTTAATTATATGACAATTTGTAACATTAATGTCTCGTTAACTTTCGTTTTGTAACTCTTATCCGCCAATACATGCGTGTAGGAATTGTTCGTGCTGTAAAATTTCATCTGTTCATCTAGAAATTGTATCATTTGCATTAAAAAATGTCCAATTCGTCACAATAACATACAAAAATGGGTGATAAAATGTTAGCACGCAAAAAAATTAGCATTTGTGTAAAATTTTCAACTTAATCGTGAAAGACGAACGCGGCAAAGTATGATAATCTTCAAATGAAAGCACAGCACCTAAGGTAAAGGCACATTACACTATCTCATTTTAAAAACTTGGTAGATAAGAATGGTAAATTAATTAGTCATTACACTTTATCAATCCAAGTCACTAATTATTTTTGAGGCATCCCTACTAGCTAAGGCTGAGAGAATTTTCTATCAAAATTGAGAAAATAGATTATCCCATCCAGCTGAAAAGCCAAACATACACAAAACCAATTTTCATGGCCAAAGAGTTTATTTTAATATACTAATCAAGAAGTTCAATACTATTTAAACTCTAATCCGAACGATACTCTAAGGGAAGTAATGCAGAAAAATAACTCAATCCCAGTACGATGACGGGCATACTAAAAACATATGTGTTCTTATTACACATACAAAAAAGTTGACTGTAATTCACATGGATCTAATAGGTAAAATAACCTGAATGTAGCTTCTCTGGGACAGTTTCTTGCTTATCTTGATTCCAACTATTTTTACTATAAGAAACTAGACTTCAACATATTAGACTATATGTCCAATTTAGGAACTCCTTCTCGTTATCTTTGACCCTGCAAAGGAATCACGGCGTAGAGTTGTTACTTGTCATTTCAATGAAATGAACTAGAATTAATAATCGAGGATATATACATGATTTCTTCAATATTGAGCAATGTTTACCTTACATGAAGCAAGGTTAAGAAAAAAACACAGCCAGTCACATAGCTTATATAGTGAAGTTTTACTTTGGTTACCTAAATATTTTGTTCCAACTAAGTTATCTAAATTATTCTAGTTTTTCAAATGGCAACATTAATGTCAAATTGTACGTGTTTTACGAAACAAAGTTTAGTAATCGAAGTTTAGTGTGAAATCTCAATTAAACTCGGTGACGTTAGTGACCTCCGCTCAACCAGGATCGATGTTAGACTTGATCAATTATGTTACAAGCATCTTAGTGTCATCAGTGTTGTCTTATTCAAGTATGACCATATTTTTCTTAGTTAAATGAGTTGTCAACTAGTCGTCCACTCGAACACGTGTAGATATCGAGATTGTCGAAACAAAAGCTTACCCAAAACTGATGGGGATGAGGGAGGGAGTGAGGGGTTGATTGAAGACGGGAATGGGCAATTGAATAGTGGATGGAAGAAGATATATGTCTATTTTTTTTTCTTTTCCTTTTCCTATAGTTCTTTCTATTAATATCTTGAGTAAAATTTCACTTCATATACCATTTAAGATACTTTGGTCTCTAAACTTAATTTGAATGATATTTCACTTCAGGGCTTGGATTTTTTCATGAGAAGCCTATAAACTACCATTTTTTTTTTTTAATCCGTCCCCCAAAATTTTCTTGTCTCCCATTTAAAATGTTAGTGTATTTAACGGTGGTGCACGGTGTGACTTAATTGAAATAAAAAGTTCACAACCCTATTTCAAATTCTCTCCTGCAGTTTATGAATTGCTGGATGGCTTCATAATCCTAATAGTTTTGAAAAGTTAGCAAGACCCAAGTGGTTGTGACAACCCTAAGTTTAAATGTCTTAAAAGTAACAAGAGATTTATCATATAATCAGAAAGCACTTCTGAAATCAAATCAGAAGTATTTAAACCAGCAACTTATAACTTCAAAAGAAACTGCCAATTGTCATGCAGAGCTGGGACAATTAATTTATGAATCAAAAGAAGAAAACAGAGAATTCACCAGAATTTTTTATAGGTTATAAATGTAACAATTGTAAAAGGAATAACATTCAAGCAATTCATAAAATGATAAGAATTAAGCTGAGTTTGATGCATATAAATTAATCATCGATTAACTTCTTGTGGAAGTTAACCCTGTGCATGTATGTTTGAAAACTTTAAAATGGTTCTGCTCAGATCCAAACCAACCTCTATTATTTGATTTTTGTCTAAATTACTAGTGCTTAATTGAATTGGTTTTCTGGAACACATGCATTCTATACGCCATGATAATATATTGATGGTATTCGTGAACTTTTTTCTAGATCTCTACTTCAAAGAAACAATATTATCTCAACCACGGCCGGGCATTCTTCCTCTTGATTTTTTTTTTTTTTTTATGCAGGCAGACGCTAAGATGGAATAGACCCACTAATACGTCCAATGTCCCTACTTTACAAGTTTTTTTGTTAACTTGTTTCACGTGTTGTAAAAGAAATAGTGAATGAACAATGTTCCATAGAGCTAGTTTTTTAAGAGAAATTAAAGTACTCTCCACTTTTTTTTATCAATATTTTGCTAAGAATACAAAACTAGCTTTCGTAGACAATCTAAGTTCCTTACATCAAGCCAGAGTTGCATAAGAAGAAGTGAAGAACCAAACACTGTCGAGAAATGAATGGTCGAAATGTCCTTCGAATCAAAGAGAGTTTATCATGACAACTTGTTCAAAATGAAGGGCCAATGAATAGGGACATTCAAGGAAACCAATTTAGTTCACGTATATCCCTTGAGTTGGGACAGGCAATTGAAAATAAAGCTAGCAGGCAGATTTCGGACAATTAGGCGATGAATGCATGCCAATTTATACCTCAATTTTTGCAAAATGGTCATTCATGGGGAGCAAAAAATCTTCCCGAATCCTAAAAAAACAATACAAAAAGGAAAAGGTTTTATCAGAAGTCAAAATACGAAAAATTTTGTATACAGTGTATTTGCATGATATGAGGGAGGAGGAGAGAGAGTAATGAACCTTGCATAAACAGTCATAAGCATAGGAACTTCAAAACAGTAAAAGATATTCTTATAATTAAAATTCAGATCACTCACCAGATGTTTATTTTTAAGCAAAGTGACAACTGTATTAGAGTTCTAGATTTTCAGATCTAGGGTTTCTTGACAGTAGCACTCTTGCCACATTTTCATATAGTCCTGACCTAAGATAATTAACCTAATTTCTAACAGTTTCTTCTTCCATATTCTGGTGTTCGCATCAATTAATTACATCTGGAATCTGGAAACCTATGGGATTATATAAATATCTGTTTAATTAATTAGTTGTAAATTTCTTGATATCTTGAAAGTGAATTTCCGGCTACTCGTGCAATTCGACCTGTTACACTTGAGAGTGGCCCGGGATAGAAAGACCCATTAACTAATAGTAACAATTTGCCAAAAAAAAAGTTTATATGCAAATGTTTGTTCATGATCAAAGAATTATTATGTTAAAATTAATTACCATTTCGATCTCCTTAGGGGGTCCAAAATTAGTGGACTGCCTTGGATTCTTCAGCTCATCATGCACCAGCTTGATTGGATTGATTTTCTTCTTCTTTTTCTTCTTATACGGAATCCCTCTAGCCTTAGCTTGACACTCCTTCACTTCGCGTAGAAAAACACGAATTGCTCCGTTACCAAACGGATTATTCTCCGGTGATCCACCGTGTTCTTCATATGCAGCTCTTAGCCTTCCTATAAGTGCATCTAGGCTTCCCCAAGCTTGTCTAAGAGGACAAGTACAGGGTGCAGGAGGATCAGGTTGTCCGAAAAAGACACAACCATGTAAGTGAACCTTAGTCTTCCCAAACTGATCGAGGTATCGAAGAAATTCAAGTACATGGTTGCTATTGCACTGTGAAAGTGAGACTGGAGGTCTCTGATTCTTTAAGTACTGTCCAAAAGTGTTCCAGTCTCTCCGCTTTTGAGACTCATATCTGCTCAGAACCACCGGTTGCTTCTGATCACCGACAGATCGCGTCGATCCTTCTGCATAATTCTCCATGGCTGTTGAGGCGTTTTTCTGTACTACAACAGAAGAATTCATGTGTATATCTGGCAAGATATGACTTGAAAAGAAAAGGGGAGAAGCCTGAATGAAAATGGAAATGATGCAGTGGAGAAAGAGGAAGATCACATCTTCATTCTATTGATGAAACATGATAGGGCCCCTTAAGAGGTGCTTTTTTCCGTCTTTTCCTCTCTCGTACATTAATTTTCAACCTCCCTTTTTTTTTTTTCTAAATGCAACAAGTATTATTGCTTTTTTAATTGGAGACTCAAATAGAGATGCAAACAACGAACAATAAGCTATATATTTTATTTTAAACAATTAATCTTGTTAAGATGAATAGTTGATATTCTTATATGTCGTTCATTATTTGCCTTTACATGAGTTGTGATTTTTTTCATTTACATGCCCTATAAAATTGTGATTCGTTTGAAACATATTGAAATCATGGGATCGATTGGGTTGAGTTTAATAAATTATGATTCCATGCTAAGCCCATGTTTGGTTTAATTAGAAAAGTTGGTTAAATTTAAGTCAAAATTAACAATTAATTTAACAACATATTACGTTAAATTCACAATTTTTTAATTACACGTTTCATCAACTTTTATATAAATCTATTAAAAATTGATTTTTAACGAAACCAAACAAGAACAAATACTTGAATATCCATTTAAAAGGTCAAATCTTGTTAAAAATAATCCATACCATTCATATTTTTTATTGTTTACATCTCTATTTAATGTAGATTTATCCATAAGTTTGAGCCACATTATTTTGAAAGAATGTATTTTGGAATAGTAGATTGACGGAGAATGTGTGGTTAAAAAAGAAGGAAAAATTATTGATGTGATGAAAAATATTATTTTATTGAAAGATGTATGGTTGAAAATAAGTAAAAATGAGAATAAAAAAATGTGGTTCAAACAGGGGCTTAATTGTAACAATTACATAGCATTAATCTTGTCAAACCACTATTTATTAGATATATACCCCGTGACTCGAGAATTAGTGCAACAAGTCTGAGTTCACAGGTCAGTATATATCATGTTTGACTAATCATAAAAAAGTTATTAGTAAATTTACTTGTAAGTAAATTTTAAAATGAATAATTTTCTTTTTTTTAATCAAAGTTGAAAATAAGTTAAGTTAAATTACAATGGATAACATAATTTTTTATTCATAGTTAAGTTTAAGTGACTATGGAATTAGGAAATTTTGATTTAATTAGTTTTAACTCAAAAATACAAAATATTTATTTTATAACCTTGGTATTTTTATTCTTCCGGAGATTTATGGATATGAGAATGGCTGCTGCAGAGTTAGGTTAATAATGTTGAAATAAGATATAAAAAATCAATTTACGTTTATACAAAAGTTTAAATTTTTAGATGAAGTATTTCAATGTGATAGTAAAGTAGGCAAATATTATGCATTTACGAATCACCTCTGAAATTTCATGTAATAGGTCTTTGATAAGAAAAATAAATGTTGAGTTCATGGTAGAATTTTTAAACCAAACACATCTGAAACTTAACTATTAGAGAGTATATACCGTAATTTATATAATTTTAGTCTCCATCCTTTGACGGGGCAGTCCAAACTTAGTTTTTATATTGAGTGATGACGAGACCTAAACTTAACATCTCGGTATTCTTTGTTACGATATTAAACTATAACGTTGATCTAAAAACTTAGGATGCAAAGCATGTACTAATTTAAATCTATCTTTCGATAAGAGAATGTGTCGAAGATGTAATATTAACTAAATATTTAAACTTGTAGAAGTTAATTTTCATCTTCTAGATCTCCAATTAAATTGCTAGACTTAAAGGTTTCTCTCTCTTTTATTAATAATCAGTGATAAATTACTCGTCTCTTAGTCAATCAATTGAAATCATTCAAATCAGATATGATTTTGAAATATTTTGTTTTTTAGCTTTTTAAAATATTCATAAATTTAACCTATCATCACTATACATGAAGATTACACTGATATAGAATTATATGCCCCCACCCACCCCCAATAGATAATTAGTGCCGTTGATGTCTTTGTCATACAATTATTCAAAACTTACATGAATAAGCTAAAAAACTGTGGAAAATCAGAGGCACATCTGTGAATCCTGTTCGAAAATTTTAAGCAAAAAGACATTTTTGTGAATACACTGTATAGTATACATGTGTATATAATGACAAATATGCATGCATGAATATGATAATTCAAACATGTCTGCCTTTGGCATCATGAAAATTAAGGTACTGTGGAATTTCTTATACACAGTATAACAAGAATATTGATTTTCACCTCTTCTGCAACTATCAAAATAAATGCAATGACTATTCCTTCTGTTTTTTGAAGAATTTAAGGACTTGTTCATGGTGGACCCCAGAATATTATTTGCTTGTCAGAAAAGTTAATATATTCAACTAATCTTGTTTATTTTGGCCTCCGTACCATTTATAAATTGATTTATAAATCCAGTTAAACATTAATTTCAATGGGAGATTTATAGTTACTATCCATTATTATTCACGCATTTCATGTGATTCGCTACTACTCTTCTTAATATTCGAAATTATAAATCATTTATAAATTTATATATATATATATATATAATGTTTATATTCATTTTAATTATTACAGAAGTAGAATTAGAGCTTCTCCAATATTCTCTTATTAGAGAGTCGAATCTCTTTTTTGAGGTGATAAATACACTATTTATCTTTTAAAAAATAAAATAATGAGTGGAATTGACTCCAAATATAGAGAGCCAAATTTACTAACTATAAAATAAAGAGTGAATTTGCACATTTTTCTATTATTTCCTTTGATTTCTACAAAATACAAGGGAAGTGATAAAATAAAAAAGAGAGAAATCAGAAAATGATAAACAATAATTGTTTATGGGAAAAATTAAAAATATTGAATGAACGAATATAGAGATATGTTATACTCTTCGTCATTATGCGTCATGTGTTATGTCTCTTCGGCTCATGATTACTTATGTACTCGCTACTTGATTCCATGAATCTATTATAGGGAAGTCTATATCCTCCTCATAGTTGTCATGAATGTAACCAAAAGCATTTTCAATAATCCCTCTTGGTGTTTGTGCATCTACTCTGACATCATCACTTACAACCGCTATCTTTATTGCGGACGGTGGATTAGACTCTTCATTAAAATCATAAATTTCTACATCCAATAACGTATTTACAATTCTTGCTTCTATGTAGACACCAAAATCCAGTCTAACAATTAATTGAAAATATCTTGAGCAATATGTTATTGGATGTAGAAATTTATGATTTTAATGAAGAGTCTAATCCACCATCCGCAATAAAGATAGCGGTTGTAAGTGATGATGTCAGAGTAGATGCGCCAACACCAAGACGGATTATTGAAGATGCTTTTGATTACATTCATGATAACTGCGAGGAGGATATAGACTTTCCTATAATAGATTCATGGAATCAAGTAGCGAGTACATAAGTAACCATGAGCCGAAGAGACATAACACATGACGTATAATGACGAGGAGTATGACTAAAGCACATAAAATATAATTCTTTAACTTTTATATTGTACTCCTCTTTTTCGAACAAAATAGGTTTATTTTTATTGCGCGTATATTTAGAAGTTCCGGTCAAAGTCCCACATAAATCTTTATTGTTTTATTTTCACTAACAAGCCACCTCAAATGATTTAACTTAAAAAATTATCATTGCTACGATAATTTATGATAATTAATTTTGTACACGTATCATGACTTCCCAAATTAGTATATATCAGATAAGAGTGATTAAACGATGGAATATGAATGAATCAGATTCACGAAAAGGGTTGAAAAACTAAACCCTGCAAAGAGGAGCCATAGGATATTGCAGAAAAAGATAGACATTCTCTTTGGGGATGGGTCCAGCCATTATCAAATGTCTCTTATGCATCCTTTCGCTACTTGTTAGGGTTCAAACTTATTTCTTGGCTGTTTGGTATATTTTATCTTGACTTATTTGTTGTGCACAAATGGACGTGTAGTGTGGGATGGAACATTTTACAACTCTAACTAAACCCCATGGTTTTTCTTGTTTCGAAAACTATGGTTTGAAATTTTATTTTCCAACCTTAAATAAATGCAGTTGAGCAAAACTTGTTTCTTCTACTTGCATACTGATTTGGCAAAATATATGGAGGGAACAAGAATCCACTTGTGGAAAAGTTAAAAACCTAAAAAAAGTTGAATATTATCACAGCACTTATTTGCCTATGAAGATCCTTTTTGTCGGATAAATTCCAAAATGGGTTTTGCAGAGTAAGCTATTTAAGGCCTCTCATTTAGAGGCAAGCAATGTGGATAGTCGAGATGGCACTATGGGCCATTTATCAGGATAAAATAATATGTTATTCGAGTAATGAAAGTTTTGCGTTTAAGTCTAGCTCAAATATTTTGAAAATTGTGTTTTTTTTTTTTTTTGGACTTTGATTAAAAGTAAATTTCATCTATTCCTATACGTATGCATTAGGACATGCTGAAGAAATACTTTGTTGAAAAAGAGGTTCACGAGTACTCTTAATTCACGTTCTTATTATTTTATGTTATAGCAATATATAAACACTTAATTATGAAGATGAGAAGTATGACTAGTGCGAATAAAATATAGTTCTTTTAACTCTTACATTGTACTCCCTATCTCTAAACGAAGTAAATATTTTTTTTCACCTCTAGATAGAGCT
>CAIGRN010051170.1:0-13147 GCA_903798345.1 Fraxinus anomala
TAGTCAATAATTGTGGCTCTACTGTGAATTTTCTACCACTGTAGAAGAACCAGTTCACAAACAGTGCACATAAATGAAAGTGTGAAAACAAGGGTGCGGAAATGAATAGTAACATGCCCTATCCCCTCTATAAAATAGTGATAATATCGGAACAACAAATACAGCATTTCCAATGACGTCAAAATAATAAATTACTTATTTTTACACTATAAGACGTAAAGACCAAATGAGCTAAATTTGATAAAATACATCTTAAATGTCTCTCATGAAATCATACAGAACAAATTACCACCATGTAACCTATAACAGTTCTATAATTCAATCAGGCCATGTAAGAACCCTACTCGGCCGACCAACTAAAATCACGATGAATACATAAAATCNACCATGTAACCTATAACAGTTCTATAATTCAATCAGGCCATGTAAGAACCCTACTCGGCCGACCAACTAAAATCACGATGAATACATAAAATCAGGAAAATGAAAAAAGTATAATGGGGATGGGGGCGGTGTACCAACAAAACCAATTGGAAAAAGAAATCAAAATAACGGGAAAAGAATAGTCTCTATGGCCAATTGAGACTGTGGCGCCTTACAAGAGGACCTGCGTCGTCCTTTCATGCAGGAGTTGCATGATAGATTGGGATCATAAGCATTTCCTGCCAAGCGAGCAAACTATCATTGCCTTCTAAGCACCATGGGAAAAACCCCATTACGCAGGTCAAAAATAGTGTCGAAGGCTATCAGACAGAGACGATGAATTGCTAATTTACAACCGAAAGAATAAATTTCATGCCCTGGCCAGTAATACAAGTCCTATAAATCAAGAGTCGGGGAAAGGGAGCAAATATGGAAATATTAGCTATCTTGGCCAGGTTCTGCGTTTCTCTCCCCATCTCTCTCAACTGAATATCAATTAATCTCTCCTTTCCAGGAGACATTGAGCAAAACCTGTAATGCTTCCATCTTTATCCCATCATTTCCTTAGTTTGCCATCTATTAACTGATTATTACTCCAAGATGTGGCAGTTCCTGATGAAATCATTGGAGTAGTTAACATACTTGGTCCAAAATGGCCGGAGATGCTCAAAGCCAATCTCCAACCATGGTTTTGACTGGCCATTGTAGTGAATCACTGCTGCCTTCTTCACACTCTCAACATTGGTCTTATTCTGATATCCCAATCCAAGCATGTGCCACGAGGGATCGATTGGATGAACATAACCCTTAAATGCAATCAAAGCTGGAGGTAGAGTTCCAAGTTTCCACAATGTCAGGTTAGACTTCAGATTCTGCAACAACCAACAGCCCGAGTAAAACAAGCATATTCCAGAAAACTGAGAATCTGCCTTAGTGGCCTTTCGATCAAATATATTTAGCACCCGTTTGGCTCACATTATTCCATATTATAATGAGAGGAATAGTAATTTTTTGAAGAATGTGTGGTTAAAAAGGAATGAAAAGTTTTTGGGTTTACTTATAATATTATTTTATTGGAGAATGTGTGGTTGATATAAAGAGAGAAAAATGAATTATAATTTAATGGGGGCCTAGTCTATAGTCATTCAGAAAGCATGAAGTTCATCTGTTTTTTCCATGCTGATAAAGCTTACATATAGGGTCTTTGGGGCATTCGGAGGGGCACAAGCACAAATCCAACTATTAGGCTCGTGAAAATTAGAACATGATGTAGGATATATTAACACAAGCTAGTGAGTAAAAGCAAAGTATTCAGGTTATGCAAACATTCCAAATAGCTGTAAGTCCTCAAGATGAATGTATAGGTAAACAGCCAACTTTGCAACATACGAGTGGCGGAAGGATTCATAATCCCATTAAATTCAAATCCACCCAAAAACACTGTTAAAGCAAACAACTAATGACTTGTGGGAAAAAAAATGATAATTAACTATTACCTCCTTAAGCCAGGCATGATAAGTGTCTCTGATATCTGTCTTTCTCCATGCACGCAAGTCAAATATATTCATCCCATATGCCCAAGCACATTCATCAGCATTCAAATTCTTTGATATAAGAGGATGAGAGAAGTTGAAATAATTCCTAAATCGCTTAGACATTACCCACTCATCTTCACCTTTACACGTTTCAACAGCTCCATTAACTTTCCCATTAAGGTCAATTTCCCACAGAGGAGACAAATCTCGCTGAATTACAACATCATCATCTAAGAAAACCACCTTGTCAAGGTATGGGAATAGCTGCACAATATCGCATTATAAAATTGTTAGCGTCATATTGGGAAAAGAGAAATGTAAAGGATGAAAGAGAATTCCTGATTGAATTGTGATTGAAACACTTTTTCAATCCCACTCATCCCAAAAAGCCAAAAGTGTACTCATAATTCCTTGACAAAGTTAATATACTCAATATGAGGGTTAATTGAACTCTCCCTCCAGATATAGGGGGAAAACAGTTGATAAAGAACTTAAAAGTTACTCGACAACATGAAATTTGTGAAGTAAATAAATTAAAGACTAATATATCAACTAATACCATGGTAGAAAAACTAACTATAGAAATCAGGACTACATATGCTTGACTACAGCTCTATAAAGAGATGGAAAAGTCCAAGCATCATGTAATGAATTAAATTGGCTTTGCACACCTTGAGCGACCGTTTATTTGTCACGGTATGCTCAGTTATGAATCAGATCATTTGTTTGCTAAGTTTCCCTACTAATGAGTGGATAGGCTGTGGAGGATTTATTTTCATATCTGATTTAGAATGTAGCTTTCAAACAAACTGGGGGTGCTACTGAAAACATGTTGCGGGTTGATAGTGGCATGTGATATCTATTATCTAAACAAGAGTTCTCAACTATCGTAAATCAATTTTAATACTCTCAAGTACAACAAAGGATGACAACACCTGAAGGAAACATGTTAAACGATGAATACCTCTGGGAGATATATGCGTAGATGGTTGAGCAAGGAAATGTACTTTGGACTTCTAGCTTGCAATTTTGAGGCAAATGTTCGTGGGGTTATATCACTAAGATTTGCCCCAGCAACATGGTTTCCATGGTAGTAATTTCGAATCCCGTTGTGACTCTCCACAGCTTCAAGCACAGGAACGTTCTCTCTTGTTAACCAATCAAATTGATGGACACTTTTCACTTCAATTATAGCAGGAGAGATCGGATTTAGGGCAAACCATGAATGCATGCCTGCATATGTTTTCTTGTCAGTTATGACATGAAAAACAATCTTTTCAGGCTTTAGAAATGACTGGACAGCAGAGGTGACCACAACTGCAGCAGCAAGAATGTTGTCAGTGGCCAATACAAAGTGATGGTAGGAGTTGTCAGATAGCAATGGGAGTAACTCTGGTGAAGGCAACTGTTTGCGTGCATGAGCATTGGAAGAATATTCATCTGTCAACCTCAAAGAAAGGCAGTGAATGCCCTTAGGAATTGCAGTAGCTGCAAAGTGCTTATTCATTAGCTCCGCAAACTTGGACTCCCTAATCTCCCTTTCAGATCTCTCCATCTGCCAGGCAGAATCAAGAAAACTTTTAAGAAGAAGATTAGTTTGGCAAACTAATTTTACCTTCGAAAACACCAGAAGGATTTTGAGATTCTGCATTTAATGTTGTGATTATAATTGTCTCAATGAGCAAGATAAATTAATTACATGGAGATAAACACGGCCTCAGAGCAGAACACGCCAAAAACATGTCAAGATTTCTTTAACTTCACTTTTTGGCTCCAGTTATTATTTTCCATGCCCCTTTGATTGGAGGAAGAAGGTTTTACCGAGTTTGAGATAGATTATAGACTGCATTCTGTGTAGAATATAGAAAGAGGACAAATACAATTCCTAAAAAATCGCAACTGATAATGAATTTATTTTCTAGCTGAAACAAGCACAGCTTGTAGTTTCTTAAGCTATTAAGTGATGCCCTACACATTGCATTTGCAAAAATCCATATTCTATCCCACTGCAAAACTGCAAATAACGTTTTCTTTCTCTTCAATAATAAATCATTTTTTAACTTAACCTTCTGGACTGCAGGAAGAGCTTACCAGACCTCAATGCTTTACAAGTACCAGCATTACAGATCTTGTGGAAATATCATTGGGCCAAAGGAAAACCAACAAAGCATGAGGGATCATAAAATTAACTACTTAATAATAAACAGTAAAAGAACAAGTTACTTTATTTTTAGGTGAATACAAGTTATTGAGTCTTTTACAAACATCGAGCAATTTTTCCACACGGAGGCAACATAATCTTAAATATGTAGTCAGACATTGCTAGATCAATTGCCTACATGCATTTCCCACTTTTATGGTCCTATATCCATTTTTTGACATACGCTAGATATATAGTCTCATCACATAAGTTGGTTCAGATATTTTCTGAAATCCAAGATCATCTTTGGCATGTTTAAAAACATTAAAAATGTGCCAAGTCTCTTTTTCTATTTTCCAATGTGTGTCAAGAATTATGTTGATACATTAGTGCCATGGGAAAGTCAAAGTCAAAACAGATGGAGACAAACATGCTAATAATGGCTTTGGACTTGTGTGGGAAAAGTGAAATGAGGAAAAAAAGAAATCTAAACTGACAGCATAACTCAAAATTCAAATGACAGCCTGTCCTTACAAAAAGGTACGTGTTCAACAAATAAAGTCAGTCGCCAATGGCATGACAGGGAGCGAGATTTTTCAGCTGATACATACCATTCCTTTCAAAATCAAAGCAAACTCCTTGGTACTGTATTTATTGTTTTTCATCTCTGTGACAAGTTGACTAAAAGACTCTGGGAGCTTCAGGCGATCAGGGACTTTTTCAGAGTTCACTTGATTGAGGATCTTCACGAAATCCTTGACCACCCTCTGCTACAAGAACAACAGAAACAAAGTTTCAGCTTTGTTATTCAGTAAACTCCCAGCATCAAAATGTTACATTAAGTGAAGCGTTGACATAAAACAAAATAGTATGAGCAAATACAAAAGTAAATAAATGTAACACTCTACCCCTGGATCATCAGTTCTACCAAGAAGCTTTGGCCCCAACCGTCTTCCTAGACAATCTGAGAAATGGAAGAAGGCAATAAACTGAAACCATAAGTTTCGTCAAATACACTAATGAGTAAACATCTTCATATATGATGGAAGACTAGCACCGATACAATTAGATTGAAATGGGGAAACATAAGACATGAGAGAAGGCAAGAGTGTGCATCACCAAAGCATAAAAGCACCACACAAACAGCTAGGACACAGACACCCAACAACTTATTCTCCCCCAGTCTTCCACATGTTCACCCACATTATATGTCGCACACCATAATTATAACAACGTTAAAACAGAGAACCGATAATTGGAGTTCAAGATACACAGATAGACAAAATAATACTGACATTAACGAAAAAAGTGAGAGAAAATGAATGGAGAAATCAAAAGAAGAGTGACAAGCATAACAGAGGAAGTAAACATGTAATTAAATAGCAGATAAGACAAACAAGCAAGCATTTTATTTGAAAAATATATACACACAAATAAAAGATGCAGTGACACCACAATATCAACTATAATAATTTCCAAAAGTGGCATTCAAATGTCTGGTAGATCACTTCATACACTTCAACAGCTTTGAGGTAATACCAGATCATCATTTTGGTCTCGGTCTTCAATGAGATTTCGACATGCCAAGATAAAGGCTGAAAAAAATATATTACTAGCACAGGAATACACAGTGATTGCAAAAGCCAACCAGCTAGACTAATATTCAGTAAACGGCGTGTAAAACAAAATAGTTTACCAAAATAATGTCTAGAGGTTTCATAATTCTAAAACTTCCAACAAATTTTGAAAAAATATAATAAATAAACAACAGATACCGGTGAGATCTAAGTAACACAAATCGCAGAATCAATCATAATTAGTATAGAAATATTTAGTAAAAATGGAGGGCAAAATGTGGAAAGTACCGAATGAAGAGCACTTGTTGACGCCTTCAAGGGTGACGACGGCAGTAAGAATGAAAACAAAAGGCAACAAAAATGCAAGAGTCAGAATGGTGTGGAAGAGCGTGCGATAAGAGATATGGCGAGGTGCGACCTTGATCTTCATCAAATCCCCGCCTCCTCCATTGCTATTTACACCGCTGCTGCTTGATGATATCGTTATACTTCTCATGCTGGGTGAGAAGTGCAGCTGCATCTTCCTTCTCCGCCACCTCTTCCAATACAATCCACTTCCCCACTCTTGCCCTCCTCCCTCAAATCAATAAATTTACCGCTTGCACGACTACACCTCCAGCTACCTACAAAGCTAAAACCAATAATCTTCTTCCTAGCCAAAACTGGGTCCGAACAATTGTTTGTAAACAATGGCGCAATTTTCACCATCAGATCCGCCACCACAGCTATTCAACAATCCTGATTTCCTCCCTTTGATATATTCCGCCGAATTGAATTCTGAGTCCCCACAATAAATCCCGCCCAATCTGCTAACCTGGGGTTTCCTAATCTTCAATCTACTTCTGTCTGAATACATTTATGTAGGATTTCATATTTTTCAATCTAATTCTGTCTGAATACATCCATGTATACACAAAATCTATCAATCAATAAATGTAAAAGAAGCTAAAAGATTCGACGAATTTACCAACTACCAGAATTAAAGTATTCTCCAAATTTGGTGCCTCTATAGATTAATGTCTGATGATGAAATGCATCTGGTGAATGTAGATAGAGAGCAATTTCGTGTTCTTTGTCTCCTTTACATGTGATTGGCCGGTCGGTCCGATCTGCAGAAAATTGTAATGTTGTTCCTCAAAATTTACTCAAAATAGCAAGTCAGTCCTTAATATTTAAAAAAGACTGTATTGATTCCTAATATTTAACTACAAGTGCATGAACAGTCCCCAAATATATATTATGGAAATTAAAATCAGATTTTTAACAAATTTTGATAAAAGTTGATAAAATGTATGATTGAAAATTTGTAAATTCTATAACATATTTTATTAAAATTAATGGTTAACTTTAACTTAAATTAAAATTAAAATTTTAATTTCTATCAAATAGGGATTAAATTGTCACGTGAATATCATGATAACATGAATCTAAGGATGGTAACGGTGCGGGTATGGAAATGGTCGGCCATCCCACTCGCTCCCCGTCAGTTATTATTATCATCTTGCCACATTCTCATACCCGGTTAAAACATGACGGAGCGAGATATCATCCCATTTATTTTTTATTTATTTTATTTTTTGCTTTTATTATTTTGATAAATTTAATTAGTGAATATTATTACTTTTTTTTCAATTTGTTAAAAATAATTTATATTCTCTTTAAAAATGATATAAATCTATTATTTTTGTTTGATAAAAAACTCAAATTGAAATTAACTTTAAATTTGATAGATAGCGAGATGAAAACTATATTTTCCGTACTCGCCCCGTACCCGTTTCAGAGCAATGACCCTGCCCTGTTTACCTGGTTAGACGGGTAATCTCCGTCCCATTCGAAACGAGACCACACGGGTATCGGATTAAACAAATTTTTTTGTCATCTCTACATGAATTGCATTGAATTTAAGGGCATCAACTTTAGTCTTTGTTTGGTCTCCATTATTTTCAAAATACATTTTCTTGCTCTTATTTTTAATCACACATTTTTCAATAAAATAATATTACGTGTAAATTCAATAAAATATTTCTCCAACAAATCACTCATGTAGCAATACAATAGAAGTTTTAAAATGTTGGGAACGAACTTTTACACAAACAATAGATTGAGAGTCTATAGTGTAAATATTACTTATAATATGAACCTTTTTTTGTCAAAACCGTGTTACGCTACAGAGAGCTGGGGTTGACCCGGTGGATGTGAACCATTCAAGTTATCGACATCCCGACCCTAACTCCTTGTGGTTGTCGTAACTTGAGAGTGGTGCTTTGGGGGCCAAAAATTCGTGGGGTCTTAATTTGCTTGCATAAATCAGGGTTCCTATTTTAGATTTCAAAAGTGGAGGTGGATTAGTAAAAAAGTCACTTTCAACTGAAATTATGCCGTTGTCAGTACTGAGAATTACTCCACTAATGGCGGTTAAGAAATCTAAATCTAATAGGGACATACCTAGTTTAGTTAGGCTGTTTTGGTCGTCGGTGCTTTGGTAATATTAAAAGAATAAATAATTTAACAAATTTAATTTATCAATAAAAAAAATGAAAAACTAGAAAATTAAATAATAATCGAAAATTTGTCGGAACAAACCAAAAAGGTTAGCACGGATTTGCACGCATAATTTCAATAATGAGAAATTATCAAAAGATTTTAAATTGAATTTAAGTTTTGATAATTTCTTCTATGTCAAACGTGACATTTTTTTTTTCCCAAAAAGGGATGAAAATGGGAAATGAAAGACATTACAGAGATTTGTAGCAAGGTGGTGGAGTATGTATCCATTTTAAATTTTTTAGAAATTTACTTCTAAATTGGATAATTATTGCGAAGATGGAATATGCAAGTAGAAAAGGTTAATGAGTGTAAGTATATTGAAATTAAAATCGAAACTGATCCTTTGAAGGCTTCAATTTCCGCTCCGAAGAAGAATGTTTTGATGCAACTCGAACATAGTTTATTTGGACGCCTAGCATGAAAGGATCTTCTCTACTAGCAGCACAAAATGGATTCAGGGACTACAATCAGTACCAATGTGATGATATCTACGTCCATGTATAAGCTGCATATTGTCGATCTTTTTTCAGCAAACCATATGTGAAATAACTAAGCTGACACGTCGGAGTTGGCTGCTGGCATAAGAGGGAAGCTTCTTTTAGCTATAGTGTCTTGTCAACTTTTAACCCATGTGATGATTTAGCTAAAAATAATTTTTTATTAAATTTTAATAAAAAATATTATTCTCATAAAATGTATGATTAAAAATAAATTTTAAAAAATGAAAGATAAACAAAACTTAATCATTCTTTATTTTCTCACATAACAAGGAGATCAATAAACCTAGAAAGTCATGTGAGTCATGTACCTAGAAAAGTTAATGTGGTTGTTCATACATTAGCAAATGAAGCACTCAAACTCTCTGAGGAGAGAATAGCGTTGGAAAAAAGTCCTTGTATCCGAAATTGCTATTTTGAAGATGAATGAAATGTTTTCCCTCTTCGGAAAAAAAAAAAACCAAGGAGATCAAAATCTTGCAGCCAATCTTTTATATGACATAAATGTGCAACTCTCATAAATGTTCCTTTGTAAGACAAAGGGTAACTTACAAATTCTCATTGAATCTAGTATAATTAACAAAAGTACAAAACAATGTGAACCACCCAGCCCCACACCACCCCCACCCCACACTGCAACGTGACTCAACAAATTTTCACCTGTCAAAGCCCATCGAAAGTTCACCTCTGCCTTTCACCTAAAATCTTACTAATCTCTGTCCATGTTTTTACCATGATAATCCCATCTCCTATAAAGCTTAGGCAAATCAATATTTATTCAATTTATCTAGTCGAACCATGGAAAACGGGGCTCAAAGCATCATGCAAGATGAAATAATTTTCCGAAGCAAATATCCTCCGGTTCAAGTTCCTGAAGACCTAACACTGCCAGAATTCGTGCTTTCAAATGCAGAGCCATATCTAGATAAGGTGGCATTTGTCGATGCGCTAACCGGAAAAGGATATAATTATGGAGAAGTAACTAGAGATGTGAAGAGGTTCGCTAATGCCTTGAGATCACTTGGGCTGAGGAAAGGCCGCGTCGTGGTGGTTGTACTCCCAAATGTACCCGAATATGCTATCATTGCCCTCGGAATCATGGCTGCCTGTGGTGTATTTTCCGGTGCAAATCCAAATGCACATTCATCAGAAATCAAGAAACAAGTTGAGGCTGCTGATGCAAAGATTATTGTCACCGATGGATCAACCTATGACAAGGTAAAACACTATGAAAAGCAAGAATTTATTTTTTCCTCAGTGTTCTAAAGGGAATAAAGCGTGGATGTCAAGCTTCCTTCCTTACAAGCCTAGGCATAAATAAGTGTTTTCCTATTTTTAGTATTATTTTAAATATTATAAACCAATAAATAAATAAAATAACACACCCTAAAATTTTATAGAAAGTTCATACATATTTTTCAAGTTTCCAACAAAAACATAATTCTTGAAATCTTGAAATCATACACACCCCAAATCGATTAAGTTTTCGTTCATGGACATGAAAACTACACTCATGGGCTTGGTTTGGTTTGGGCTAGTTGAGTTTTTTGTTGGGCTTATTTTCTTTTTAAGCTTTAGCAGTTGAGCACTTTGTTTCGCTTGACTTCAAAACAAGAAAATCACTTGCCAAACAAAAAGAAGTGTGCCTAGGCATGCCTTTTAGAAGGCTATTTTCTTTTTACCACAATTATAATGTACAGTCTGAATTTTTGTAACTGGCACAATAGGTCAAAGATTTGGGACTGCCAGTTATAATACAAGGCGATGATCGCATAGAGGGAACTATACATTGGGATGAACTGCTAGAAGCTGCAGATAAAGCGAATACTGGTATTATTGAAGAAAAAGTGCATCAAAATGATCTGTGCGCTCTACCATTTTCATCAGGCACGACTGGCTTATCCAAGGGAGTTATGCTAACTCACCGGAACTTAGTGGCCAATCTCTGTTCTTCGCTCTTCAGTGTAGGACCAGAATTAATAGGACAGGTTACTATACTTGGTCTAATACCATTTTTTCATATCTACGGACTTGCTGGAATATGTTGTGCCACTATTAGAAACAAGGGGAAAGTGGTGGTGATGCGTAGATATGAACTTCGGGGATTTGTGAGCGCATTGATCACGCACCAGATCACGTTTGCACCAATTGTACCACCCATCATTTTGGGATTGGTTAAGAACCCCATAGTCGATGAATTTGATCTTAGTAAACTCAAGCTCAGGTCCATCATGACGGCAGCAGCTCCGCTTGCCCCTGAAATTCTAACAGAATTTGAGAAAAAATTTCCAGGCGTTGAGGTACAAGAGGTAATACACACTTTATGCTGTTCACATCCTATGAAACCAGATACAAAATTTACAAGAAACGGTTCTTTGACTTCATTTATGATTCACTACCAGGCATATGGAATGACAGAGCACAGCTGCATTACACTAACACATGGGGATCCAAATAAGGGCCATGGAATTGCAAAGAGAAACTCAGTGGGATTTATACTTCCAAATCTGGAGGTGAAATTTATCGATCCTGAGATGGGTCGGTCTCTCCCCAAGAACAGCCCAGGTGAAATCTGTGTTAGAAGCCAGTGTGTGATGAAAGGTATAAGCCAACCACTACAATTATTACTATTTCTTTAATTTTTTAAGTGATCCCAACTCAAGGATTTATGAAAAAAATTCCAGGTTACTATAAGAATGAGTATGAGACTGCTCTCACTATAGACAAAGAAGGGTGGCTCCACACAGGTGACATTGGCTACATTGATGATGATGGGGATGTTTTTCTCGTGGATCGCATCAAAGAATTGATCAAATACAAAGGATTTCAGGTATCATAAAAATTGCCAAATAACTCTGTCAATAGGTCTTTCAAATAAATAAAGAGATTGGCATTTTGATCAATCATTTGCAATAAAGACAAATAAGCTTGGTTTTGAGTATGAAAACATAGTCAAAAACCAAAAATCTTGAGCAGTTACATGTAATTGACAGGTTGCTCCTGCTGAATTAGAGGCAATCCTTCTATCTCACCATTCAGTTGAAGACGCGGCCGTCGTAGGGTATTAACCATTACAAACCTCGATTACCAACTTACTATAAGAACTAATGTCACTGAAAAGACTACATTTTGCAGGTTACCAGACAAAGAAGCAGGGGAAATACCAGTAGCATGTGTTGTCATAAGCTCAAAAGGAAAAGAAAGTGAAGAGGATATTATGAACTTCGTAGCATCTAATGTCGCCACCTACAAAAGAATTAGAATGCTGAAATTTGTGGATACCATTCCAAAATCACCTTCTGGGAAGATAATGAGAAGGCTTGTGAAAGAAAGTATGGTGAAAAATCTGTAGACAATCTCAAAGGGTTGAAGAAATGTGATCTGAATAATCTTGAATGACCGGTGACTGAAAGATTTGTCAGTTAATAATGATGGAAACTATTACTTTTATCTATGAATAAGTTTTATAGGCGCCTTAGTATGAAACAATGAGAAATTTCACCACATTTATCTGTTTCCTAGAAGCGCAAGGTCACAACATTGATTTGGAAAATGCAAGATCCCAATATCAATATATATTTCAAGACAAACTGTGCATAATAAACATCGTAGTAAAATCTGTCGCTGAACAAAATTAAATCACTATATACTAGCAATTTTTAATCAAAACATTTAGTTCATATACTATTCAAGATGATAACATGCAAGGCACCATGAGGTGTGGAATAGCATTTCTCGAGCCTGTGTTATATTTTTTGGGTAATATACTTTTATTACTTGTTTAACAAGGTGAATTATAAAGTACAGTCATGTCTTCATAATCAGCTTGAAATCTAATCATTTAGTTAAAAATGATTTAAATTACAATGTAAACTAATGAATCGAAATCAATTGGAATATGACTTTGGAGAATAAATGAACTACCTTTGAAGTAACATTTCAGTTGGTTCATGATATCAATGGATATGCATAAAGTAAATCAGTCCACTAGGGAACTTACTCTATTTCTCAGAAACAAATTGTTTCTCTTTTAGTGATTTGGCTGATAATTCTATAAATTGCACTAAAGTACAAATATCGCATTTGTTTTTTCATAGAACACACGCACACGCACATGCACATACACATACACATACACAGAGTAATGACATGCTCTACCTCGCACGCTTGAACCACTTGAGGACTTACCCAACTCAACTAGTTAACCATAAAACATATAAGCAAAAAAAAAAAAGAATACACGTCAAGCTTATTTTATCAAAGAAGGCATTAGAGTAGGTAATCTTATATATATATATATATATAAAAGGAACTAAATCTCAAGCTTTATATGTGCCCTTCAATCACTTGCTATGTTGCTATATTTGTTCACTTTCTATAACCTGTTTCTTGAGTGTTAATTTTAGCAAATTATGCGGCCATCTGCCA